>CAJHUC010001135.1:0-109043 GCA_905146915.1 Ostreobium quekettii
CAGAACTTTGACGACATGTGTTTTATGTGTGCTCGAAAAAGTGTTATTTAGTCCTTTTTTTGCTAGTGATGTAGTAGTATGTCTATTTTGGTATGTCGCCCCAGGTGCTAGTCCGCCGCAAGTTCCCAATCATTCTCGCATTATTTCCAATTCCCCCGTCCCACAGGAATGTCCCCTGCGACTTCATGTCCCTATTTTTTGTCAGGGAAAGAACCCTGTATTTATGCAACTTCTTGCATGTTCGAAATTGCGAGTGTGGAGGACGGTATCTTGAAACCAGAGCGAAATGCAAAATCACGGAAATTTGACAGGATTTCACACCTCACTGCTCATATTAGAAAACACTAGTAGAAAACAGCGTGCTTGCGATGTCATCTGGGCACAAACTGGTGCCATCACAGCCAATTTTTTTGCCATCGCAATCACTGTGATGGCATCATTTTGTGTCAAATGTCATCGCAGTTGGCATTGCAAACATGCCGTTTCTTCATTGCCTTTTCTTTCATTGCAAACATGCCGTTTTTTTCTTGGTAATGCCGTTCTACCAGTGAAAGGCCCGCTGTCGTGGTAGCTTGAAGCTGCCACGTGACGCTATACCGAGGGCTTCTTTCGCCAACTCGCCAGCCATCTCAGCCTCTTCAGGATGAATGCGCCGAGCTTTGGGCAAAGCTCTGTTGCGAATTGTTAGTAGCACGCTTGCTGGGAGCGACGCACATCACTATAGCGCCTGGGCGCATGTTGGGGGCATCCGTGATTTGTTTCTTCCTGAGTCGTTCCTGAGCCAAACATTCCTTTCTTTGAATTCGCGCTCACCCATGCGCACCAATTCCTCCACTCGCAATTAAAGTATGCGAGGGTTTTTCATGAATATCTGGTTCTCTCTCAACACAATGCGGCGGTGTTAAGTCGTAGGGACCACTTGCTGAGGGAAGGGGGAAGTACTGCTTCACCAATTGTGTACTATGACCTGTTCTTGGCTGGGTTGAGTAGCTGTCGAATGAGCGTCAGGAAACAATGTGCATTGCTGCATCGCTTTTGATCGAAGCTGTGTGCATGCTGACAGCCATCCCCAGTAGGGCGGGCTCTTACTACATAGCAGGATACAGGGACAACATGCTGCAATTCTGTACACAGGGTTAACATGATGCGATCCTTTCTGCTGCGCCAGGCCACCCCAATTGCCTTGGTGCTGGCGACTTCCATAGCGGTAGTCCTGTTCACGGCCCTCTGCAAGAACTTCGCTCTCTGGGCCATTGGCTGTGTGTGAGAGCTGGGGGTTGGGTGGGCGGTGGGGAGGGATGGGTGAGTGGGTGGATGGATAGGGGGAGGGGTGGTGAGGCGGGAGGAGTCGAAGGCGGTTGTGGAAATGAAGAGGCGGGGCGTGGGGTGGGTGTGGCAGCTTGTTATGCGCCGTTACCATTTAATTGCATTAGATATTCCACCTGTGCATTTTGGGAATTGTCTTTGTCCCATGCACAACGTTGCGCGTGGTGGTAACACTGGTCGAGAACGGCCACCACAAAAGCAGTGGCTGTCAGAGGTGTTGGAGAGGTAAGCAGCAGACCTGGCCGCAGTATTGCTGAAAAAGTGTGTTTTGGGCCTTGGCTGTGGAGGATGTGACATCTCTATTGTGACGACCTGAGAAGCAATAAAAAATAAAACAAAACCGTAAACACAAAAACACAAATGTAAAATCGTAGACGTAAAAATGTGAACATAAAAACGTTAACATAAAATCGCAAACTTAAAAGAGTAAACGGAAAACCGTAAACGTAAAAGAGTAAACGTAAACGAAAAAACAAAGCCTGGTTGGAACCGACCCCATTGGCATTGGCTAGCTGGCGGTGGGGCACGTGGTGGATGTGCCGTGATAAACTACTTTCTCCGTCCAAGATTAGTTGTCGTGCGTGATTTGGGGCATTGTCTCTCCATTGTGCCCACAACAATTTTCAATGAAATTTCACCTAAATTTGTGTTTGTGAATCCAGAGTATACTATCAAAATTCCAGGCCACTAACTATTGAAGATTTGGCAGAACCTTGCCACAAAGTTCCTCTGGCCAGAAAAGGGTCGGTTTTTGACGTCGCGGCAAAAACGGTCATTTTCGCTGTTTTGAGGAGCACGCCTTTGCCGCAGCAAAGTAAAGCCGCCAGTGCAATACTATCCACGCCGTTCGGACTGGAGGTCACCGCGGTGCTTTCAAAGAGGTACGGCGATGAAAACACGTTTCGAAAGCATCTGCTTGTCAAGCTTGCCGTGTTTATGGCTATAATTCAGCTCGATCCGGCAGATCGGAGCGATGTTCCAGGCCCAAAATTCTGGCTAAAGATTTTAGGGCTCCATCGCTGCCACCAGGGCAACCGCAACGGGCCTCTCAATCTTCTTGACGAGGCACAATGGCTGAATTCCAGGTGCAGGGTTGGGTGGGCCAGACTGCATGACGTTGCATCAGAAGAGAGCGTCATGTCTTTCTTCTGGGCCAAGAGGAAAAGAAAGAAAGCAAAGAACATCTATGGCTGCAGCCTCAAGCCTCCTATGGCCCGTATCAGTCCATACTCTTCTGGGCCCGTACAGCGAATCCCTGTACGGGCCAACGCTGCGCACCTGGAAGAAACAGAGTGGGGCGGTTGGAAGGGGATGGGATACTAAAGCGCCAGGTGTGTGACCACCCTGAGTGTCATTGTTTTCTTGGGTAGCAAAATGGTTCAATGCACAGTCGGGCAGCACATTATTGCATAATATTCCAATTTTGCAGCAGCATGTAATACTGTGTTGCCCAGTTATAACCGTACCTCTTATCACAGTATTGCAACGTATATCGATGGCAATTGTACCATGTTCTGAATCGAATTTGCTCTGGCGTGTGTGAGGGACGGTGCCTAGGAACTGTGTGCGGAGAAATTGCCCAGTTGTCGCAGAATCAAAGTGAAACAAGAAGAGTCCCCAAAACCCTGCTTGGGACCGCACCCAAATGGGACTTTGTTATTATCACGTGCCGGCCAACCTTGGATCGGCTAGATATCCATGCACATTGGAGGCAGCAAACCGACTTCCCACAGCGAGCCACATCACCTGCGAAAACAGTAAACAGAAAAAGTCGCCGGTGGACCAAGAAAGAAAACGCATGTACGTAAGGCAAGTACAATGAATATAGACATTGAGTGTTGAATGGGAAACCCCCTATGGTGTCCAAAGCAAAAACGGCGCATTCAAAAGAATGAATAAGTTGGACCTCATCATGAACTGCATGTCCCAACGACCTCGAGCAAAGTACTGGATGGCTGTACTTCCAAATAATGCATATCAGAATTAAGTACACTGACGTTATTGCAGCATCAGTGACAAGGGGCCTCTTGAGAAATTTACCCAACACCCCCGGTTGTCATATTTGTGCACGTCGCCATCTTTTGTAGTCGATGAGAGCCATTTATATTTTCGTTCATGCTTTTGATTGTCTTGAGCTCGAGTCAGGCTCTGGTGGGCCCGTTCCCCTAATAGGAAGTGGCGAATGGTGCCAGCCTTTAGCTGCACCTACACGGTTTCATGTTCAGAGCACCTAAACATCGGGCCATCGACATGGCGGCGATTTCTCCGATCACAACACCCGGTCACGCGGTGTGTCCTCGTATGGTCTCATCCAAGGTATGAAATGCGGAAATAGTCCCATCAGCCCTTCGTGTGGATCATCTGCACTCTGTTTGGATTCGCGACCCAAGAGCATCGCAGATCAGAATGCTTTTGTGGTGAGGCGGGGCTGAGGAAGCACAAAAAATTCTTGTTTAAACAATAATGTATGTGCGTGAAACAAGGGATAGGCTGATTGATTTTCATGCACACTGCAATAACTTGTCATCTGGCTTGCTATTTACGTTGAAGTTAAGTATAAGTTTCAATTTTTACTTCTTCCGTCCGAATTAATTGTCCTCTATTTAAGAGATAAGTTACATTATGTGAACGATATCAAAATTACAAAAAGAGTTTAAAATTGGAAAGATTGGGTCCCAAAACCCTTAACTACCAGTTTTTAAGAAAAAAACCTAGTCCCAGCCCCTCAAAGCAGCCCCCCCCCAAACGCCTCGCCTTGTCCCAAAAATGTGCGTTCATATTCCACGTCCATGAGAGATCCCCATGTTTTTGCGCCCTTCCTGTCCCGGCATGTGGCACGGGGAAGCCATTGCCACCGTTGTGGTAAAGCGTGGCATTAAACACATGGAAGAGCGCTAGCCAAACACACTCAAGTGTACCGGGATCGTGGTCATAGAAGGCCGCTATCACGGAATCGACGATGTCCTGCAGATTTCCTCCCTCCTTGATATGTGATGCACAGACTTGCAACGAATGAAAAAGGCCAAGGTCCAAGACATTAATGTCTGGACTTTGTGCTGGCTGCTGCTCCGCAATTATGTTGTAACCTTGCTTGGAGCATTCCGCCTCGATCGATGCTTGAATCGACGATTTTGTGTGTGGCTTTGCCCCATCAACTTGGACAACAACATTGTGACGTGGCTACTTGGGGTCAGGCAGTTATTGAGGTTTTCTGGAGTGGGAATTACGTAATTGGCCAAATCGACCTTTTGGGAGTGTAGTTTAGAGCTTCCTGGTTCCAACGCGCTTTTAAACGCCCAAATCCGTTAAGAATTGACGAAGATATGGCCTCCTGAAATCGTAGTACTTAGGGCCAGGGGGTCGGGTGTTAGACGCTTGGAATTAGAGGACAATGGGTCGATAGTAGGTGAACGGTGGATGGTGACGATGTGCCTGGACGCGCACTTGTCTTGTCTTGTCATGATGTGACTGCGATGGACCCGCGATCGGGCATCGCGCATGCGATATGTGCGCGCGCATGCAGTGAATCATTGTAAAAAAACACTTTTGGCCCACTCTCTGGCCTCCCGCGAGCCAGCGAACCACCGCCTCGCTGCGCCGCCACCTCTCGCCAACAGCAGGCCCCGGGGATCGATCCTCGTCGAGCATTGGGCCCACCGCATGACCACAGGAGCAACTGCCCCGGATACGCCCACCGTCCAAGGTGGAGAGAGCCGGCTGACCTCCAACAGCCGAGCTGCAGGGCAGGGCGACCCCAACGCCTCCGGAAACCAGCGGCTGCTAACGGGGCCGCAACAAATTGGTTTCGGAGCGCGAAGCCCGGAGCCGGGAGCTGAGCGAGAGGCGCAACAACCCAGAGTGACCACGCGGCCTGACAGGGCTGCGGATTTCCAGAAGCCTCCAACACCCCAGGCAGCGGTCAGCACCTCCATGGGTGCTTAATCGCCGTGCTGTGTGCCTGCGGGATAGTGTTTTGTGAGCCTGAGGAGCTTTTCGTTGGGCGATTGGTGTTCGGGGATCGACGGCGCTGGGCGATCGCCAGATCTGCGGATTCAACTGCGGATTCAGTGCATGCGCCAGGCGCCCTTCGTGTAGCCGAACACGCGAAGGCCAGCACCCAGCAGTTGGAAGATTCAGTCAACCTCAGGTGCCACCCGCTATAGAATAGGGGTGAAGGTCCCGCTCTAGAAGTAGGGGACGTCTGCTGCTTCACCTTATTTTGCAGGTACTGCAGGCGGGTCACCACCAGACCGCTCTGCACCAAGATTGGGGGCCTGACTAAGGGAAGGGGGAGGAGATTGAGCACGGCAATAGGCAGGCCCAGTTGGGTCCAGAGTGCTACCTCCTAGAGGAGGCATCTCCCCTGGAACCGGTCAGAGGGTGAGGCCATTGCCCACCTGAGGTAGACAGGCCAGTCACCCCTTCGGAACCTTGGGTGGCTGAGTCTTATCATATTAGACAGGCTGGGGGTGCCATAGGCCAACTCAGACCTCTTACAGCGGTCTCGTCCTAGGCAAGGGACACCTTCTTAGGTTGTCCGGCTGACGCTGGGACTAAGTTTTTATTAGTAGCCACAAACGCACCCTCTCGAAAGTTACCAGGTGGACCGAGAGGTCACCCTGCAGAGTACTGGGGGTAACTGTGTGTGAAAGTGATTACTGAAAACCAGTAGAAGCAGGATAACTTAAGTTGGGAGGTAAAGGCTGCTTGGCTACTTGGGGATAGGATTCAGTGGATTTTCAGTAGCCCGAGATCAGGTCTACGTCGATTGACTTCGTTTCAGTACAGTTGAACATTGGATCAGTGTTGTGGGTGGAATCATGGCGGATCGTGATTTGATGGAGCTGAACGGCCATGATGGTGTGGAAGAAATCGACGGGACAGTGGAGACAGTCGCCGGAGCTGGACGTGTAGGAGTTATTGCTGCGTCATATGAGGCGCGGCAACAGAGGATTCTGATTGCCGGGACAGAGCCGGGGGCAGTGGTGTTGGGAAACCCAGAGGGTGCCCTGGTCTCCAGGACTGAAGCTGCCCAGGGGATGCAGAACTTGGAGCAGCGAGCTGCACAGGCAATAGCAGGGACTACCGCCCAGACAGCACATGCCATGAATGTGCTGGCTGATCAGACGGCCTCAGCGATGCAGCAGACTGCCCAGACATCTCAGCAGGCAGTTTCGCATTTGGAGGGCCAGACCAGGGAGGCATTTGGGCGGACTGAGGCCACTATGTCGTCAATGCATAGAAATGTCTCCAGCAATGCGGAGCGCCTTTCCAAGCTGGAGAATGCATTGGCACATGAGAGGCAGAGGAATTTGGATGCTGAACAGAGGTTGAGAAGGGAACAGGATGCGACTGTCGAGTGGCTTACTCGACAGCTTCACGACGCTCTATCCAGGATCGATCAGCTGTCCGCGGACCTGGCCATAGAGCGGTCGCAAAAAGATTCTCAGCCCCGCCAGCAAACTCTGCCTAGACCCCCAGAGCCACCAGCAGCAGTTACATACAGCAGACCTCTGCATTTGCAGCAGGAGGTGGAGATTGTTGCTGATGCTGGCGATCAGACGATGCCACCTGCACAGACCAGCCATGCTGCCCGTCCAGGACGACAGAGGTCCAGATCACACAGATCGTAGCATGCACGTTCGCCCAGTTCTGACATGACATCATCGAGCGAGTCATCGGGGAGACGCACTCGCAAGGGGGCTGGAATTTTTGACGTCCAAATAAAACCAAAGGACCCTCCAACCTTTTCGGGCAGGACATCTGAAGACCCGGAGGTGTGGCTGGGTCAGGTGTCGAATTTTTTTCGTCTGGTCGGAGGATCGCCTGGGAAGCAAGTTGCATATGCTTCCACTCTGCTTCAGGGAACTGCACAGACCTGGTGGCAGAGAAAGCTAAAGGCATGGGAGGACCCCAAGGACATGCAGACCTTCGGAGAGCAGCTGATCAGCCGGTTTCAAAACACCAACAAGGCTGATTCTGCAATGGCTGCATTGATGAACATCAAGCAGAGGAAAGAGGAGTCCATGCATGATTTCATCTGTAGGTTCGAGGCTGAGTTGGATAAAGTGGACACCTACGATGAATCATGGGTGTTGAAGATGTTCATCTGGGGCCTTCCCCAGGACCAGGCGGTACTTGTCTCACAGGGAAAGCCTAAGAGGCTGAGCCAGGCTTTCCAGCTGGCCAGGGACGCTGCACTGGCTGCCCAGATGTCGAGGCGCCCAGGATCAAGTGGACGTGCAGAGGGCAGCAGTGGACAGAAGGGCCATGGACGAGGCCAAGGCAGGCAGCCAGGACAGCAAAGTGGACAAGGATCGACACCAGCTCCTAATGTTGTATACTACCAGGCTCAAAATAAAAATGTGCAACAAAGAGGTAATCGCGGAAGGGGGCAGGCTGTGAAGCCACCCGTCCCTCCACAGGCTCCAGTTGTGGTACGCCAGCCTGTACCACAGCAGCCTGGTGGATCTGGACAGAGGGGACGGGGCAGAGGCAACCAGAGGAAGCCCCGGGTAGCAGAGCTGTAGCTGCCCATGACGATCAGGGGATGGCTGGTCAGCAGGACCAGGTGGCTGCACAGCATGCAGCTGGGCATGGAACCGATGCTTCTCTGCATCAGGGGCAGGGAAACTGACTGGCCCCCACTCTGGCCAGTCAGGAGTTCATCGGGGGCAACAGGAACAAGTTATCCAGAGAACCTGTATCCTTGAAAACAGAAAACTCAGCATCGCTCAGAGAAGCCGTCAGAGGAGAAAGTGGCAGTGGAGAAAGCGGCTGGAAAGACGTCGGTACCGACGCGCACAGCGAGCTGAGCAAAAACAGGTTTCAGGTGATGACACCAGGGAGACAACTTTAATGTCTCAAGCCCAGCAGGGAGAGACCCCTACGGTGTCAGTTCAGAGGTTAGAAACCGCTCCAGTTGCTGATGTTGTGGGACAGCCAGCCCTAGGCACTGGAGTTCAGGACCACGTGCTGCTGGTGTTGAACGCCGTGGTGAATGGGACAAGTGTCCCTGCGTTGATTGACAGTGGAGCGAGCAGGTCTTTCATCAGTGACCGGCTTCACTGCCGACCAGCTTTACAATTTGTGGGAGCATATTCTGCCTTGGAGTTGGCAAACGGGGAAACCATAGTTTCCACCGGAATAGCCCCACGGGTGTTGGTATGCATCGGGAGTGTACCTTGTCGACTATCATTGATTGCAGTACCGATGATGGAAGGGGTTCAGCTGATTTTGGGCAAAGATTGGCTGGATATCATGAACCCACTGGTGGATTGGCGGTCAAACACGGTGTACCTTAGAAACGGCTCACAGCTGGAGCCTATCAAGGGTATCCGTGAAACATCTGGTAAGCACTGCCAGATTGTCGACAGGGGATTGAACGGTCTCCAGCACTATTTCAGAGACCTCAAGAGGGGATCAGTGACTCCTGCTACAGACTTGGGGAGCAAGTTGGCTGCATTCTGTTCGCCAAAATTTTGGGAATATGATTCTTCGGCCAAGCAGTGGGCCACTCAGCAGTCATTGCTGAGTAAGGTGTCATCGCCGGGGACGGCCGATGTTCCCCAGGGGGGGAGTACAGCCCCACAAAATTTTTCTCCAGAGGACCCTCACAGACCTCAGGGTTCCCCAAGGTGCAGGACTACAAGGGCAAAGAAAGTGGCTGGGCGATGTGTCAGGCAGCCTGTCAGGAAAAAGTTAGACTTCATCTCGATGAGACAGGCAGCCAAGAGAGCAAACAAAACCGACCAGCCCATGTACTTGTGCGTCCTGAAGGCCACAGACTTCCCAAGTAAATATAGCAAAAGGCCAAAGTCCAAGGCTGGTGCAGCCAAAGGCATGACTGAGGGCGAAAGGCGGAGATTATCGAAGGAAACAGGCCCAGTGACGGAAGAGGTACCGATTGAGGAGGTTATTCAGAAAAAGGTCAGTGAGGCAGATGAGGCTGTCCGGGAACAGTTGCAGCAAACACTTGAGGAGTTCAAGGACGTGTTCCCAGACAAGCTGCCTTACGGTCCACCACCAAAGAGGATTGTCGATCATGAGATTGACACGCTGCCAGGAGAGGCACCGCCGCACAAAAGCCCATATAGGCTGAGTACGGCTGAGTTGGATGAACTGCGGCAGCAGATCGACACATTGTTGGAACAGGGGTGGATCAGACCGAGTTCTAGCCCATATGGTGCACCCATCCTTTTCATACCCAAAAAGGATGGCAAGTGGAGGATGTGCATCGACTACAGGGCTTTAAACAAAATAACCGTCAAGAATCGGTACCCACTGCCAAAAGTGGAGGAATTGTTGGATCGACTGCACGGGGCTAAATACTTCACGAAGATTGATCTCTCCTCAGGTTACCATCAGATCCAAGTGAGAGAATCAGATGTACACAAGACAGCTTTCGTGAGTCGATATGGCAGTTTTGAATACCTTGTCATGCCATTCGGGTTGTGCAATGCACCAGCGACCTTCCAGAGGATCATGAATACAATTTTGAGGGAAGGCTTGGACCAGTTCGTGCTAGTGTTCCTTGATGATATTTTGATCTACAGCCGGACAAAGGAGGAACACATACAGCACATCAGGGAAGTTCTGACCCGCCTACGGTCAGAGAAGTTGTTTGGGAGATTAAAGAAGTGTGACTTCTTCAGAACCGAGGTGGAGTACTTGGGCTTTGATGTGGGGGCTGAGGGGATCAAGCCTTCACTATCAAAGGTTCAAGCAATTTTGAATTGGCCGACACCAGAAAATGTCACCGATGTCCGTTCATTCTTGGGGCTGTGCAGTTTTTATCGCAAGTTCATACGGTGGTTCAGCGAACTGGCAGCGCCCATGACGGACTTGACGAAGAAGGACAGGACCTTTGTTTGGAGTGACGAAGCAGAAAAATCATTTAATCGTTTGAAGACAGCCATGGTGACTGCACCAGTTCTGCAATTACCGGACTTCGACCGGGAGTTTGTGGTTACCACAGATGCATCAGGCGTTTCAGTGGGTGGTATACTACAGCAGGACTTTGGCAACGGGCTGCAACCCGTTTGCTATGAGAGTAGAAAGCTCAACCCGGCCGAGACCCGGTACAGCGCATATGAACGAGAATTGCTGGGCATCACTTGGGCTGTTGGGAAATAGCGGCACTACTTGGCCAGCCGCCACTTCGTCATCCAGACAGACCATGACTCATTGGAAAACCTGCCCAATCAGCCTGCAGTAAACAGGAGGGTATGGTAATGGGTGCAGGTTCTGCAGGGCTACGATTGTGATATTGTCCACATACTAGGAAAGGACAACCCTGCAGATTTTCTGACGCGCAGGAGTATTCAGGAGTTGAGATGCATGGCAGATGTGCGTGCAGAAGAGGAGTCATTGGTCCAGCGTCTTCGTCTTCATGAGGGTGACAGCGGGGAAAACGATATTCAGAAGAAACTGGACGAAATATTTAAAAAGTCCAGTCCTGGGGGTGCAGTGGTGGCTGCAAGTGAGGAGCAAAATTCTTTACATTCTTTATTGGTGACCAGCACCATGATTACTCTGGAGGAAGACTTGAGGAACTCTATAAAAGAGGGCTACAAGCAGGACAGCAGATGGGCAGAAGTTTTGAACCAATTGGAATCTGCCCAAGGACGAGTCACCAGGATCGGGAATCGTGATTACCGATTGAACCATAGATTCATTGAAATCAAGTTGAAGGACAACACCGAGGACCGGCAACCTTGGAGATTGGTGGTGCCAGATGTGGAGGACGCCCGCAAGAAGATTATGACAGAGATACATACTGTACCATATGCGGGATATCTTGGTTACCACAAGACACTCAAGAAACTACAACAGAATTTCTACTGGCCAGATTACACAGTGGATGTAAGAGACTTTGTGCTGGGATGTGAGGTCTGCCAGTCAGAGAAGAGTGTCCACAAGTTGCCAGCAGGACTCCTTCAGCCTTTGCAACTTCCAAAAGAAAAATGGAGTGATGTTAGCCTCGACTTCATCATGGGTCTACCGGTCAGTGAAAGGAAAAACGATGGGATTCTCACAGTGGTAGACCGAGCTACCAAGATGGTACACTTAGTACCAGTCCAGCAGACCATCACTGCTGCTGAGACAGCTCGAGTCTACTGGGAGCAGATTGGACGACTTCACGGGATCCCCAGATCGATCGTCAGTGACCGAGATCCACGATTTGTGTCAAAGTTCTGGCAAGAATTCTGGAAGATTTTGGGTAGCAAGCTGAGGATGTCCAGCGCTCACCACCCCCAGACAGATGGACAGACAGAGGCAGCCAACAGGGTGGTGGAGCAAGTACTCAGGTGTACGATCCATGGCAGTCCAGAAGTCACTCATTGGGAGAGATACTTGCCCATGGTGGAATTCGTGATCAACAGCAGCGCATCGCCATCCACGGGGTACACACCCTTTTATCTGAACTATGGCTTTGAGCCAGTGACCCCGTTGGATCTGATCAAGGATGTAGACTAGACCAACATTGAAGGTGTCAACGTCTTTGTTAACAGGATGAAGAAAACATTCAGAATGGCGATGCAATCAGTTCATCAGGCTCAGCAAAGGCAGAAGCGTCAGGCCGATCAGCGGCGCAGAGAACAGAGGTTTCACAGTGGGGAACAGGTGCTACTCAGTACAGAGCATCTACAGTTGAAAAATGCACCTGTACGCAAACTGAAGCGACGGTTCGTAGGACCATTTGCTGTGGTCCGTCAGGTGGGATCAGTGGCCTACGAGTTGAAGCTACCAGAAGGGTGGAGGATACATAATGTCTTTCACACCAGTTTGCTTCGACCATTCAGATCGTCCAGATGGTCCACCCCACAGGAGTCAGATGACGCCGAGATCGAGCCAAAAGCTGATGAACCGTACGAAGTTGAGAAGCTGCTGCGATGGAGATGGGCAGGACCCAGTGGCAGGCGGCACAAGGAATTTTTGGTGTTATGGACAGGGTGGAGTATTGACGATGCCTCCTGGATACCGGCTGGAAATTTCCCCTACGCCAGAGAGCTCCAGAAGATGATCAAGAGGGACAAGCCCGAGGAAGACACTAGTATGGGATAGTGTGCTTTCGGGGGCGAAAGCTACCCCAAGGGGGGAGTAATGTGACGTGGCTACTTGGGGTAAGGCAGTTATTTGACATTTTCTGGAGTAGGATTACGTAATTGGCCAAATCGACCTTTTGTAAGTGTTATTAAGAGCTTCCTGGTTCCAACGCGCTTTTAAACGCCCGATTCCGTTAAGAATTGACGAAGATATGGCCTCCTGAAGTCACAGTACTTAGGGCCAGGGGGTCGGGGGTTAGACGCTTGGAATTAGAGGACAATGGGTCGATCGTAGGTGAACGGTGGACGGTGACGATGTGCCTGGACGCGCACTTGTCTTGTCTTGTCATGATGTGACTTCGATGGACCCTTGTCCGAGGGCATCGGCGCTTTCCGTCTCTTGTGGCGATGAATCGTTAGCCAACACGCGGCCCTCTGCGGCCTCCCGCTGACCAGCGAACCACCGCCGCCTCGCTGCGCCGCCACCACTCGCCGACAGTAGGCCCCGGGGATCGATCCCCGTCGAGCATTGGGCCCACCGCGCGACCAAGGAAACGACTGCCCCGGATACGCCCACCATCCGAGGTGGAGAGCGCCGGCTGACCTCCAACAGCTGAGCCGCAGGGCAGGGCGACCCCCACGACTCCGGAAACCAGCGGCTGCCGATGGGGCCGCAACAAACATGCTTCTTTAAGTGTTTATAGGCATCTCTGATGGCAGGAAAGACTTTTTCCACCATCATGTCTCTTGAAGCATACCCATCCACTGAAACCAACTTCAATTCTGCCTCTCCAGCAGCCCTATGCTTGTTTGAATGCACCGCAAAACCCTCCCTCACGAATGGCCGGATCCCAATCAATCCATTGAACTTGGCCCCGTTTGGCCGCTTGTGGGGCCGCCCTACGGCAGCTAAGAACATCACTTTCTTCATGAAAGCTTTGCTCTGTGCCTTTGGAGCACTGGGACGCTCATCCTCTGGTAGAACCCACACTTTCTGGGCATCTTTCATCATATAGAACCACTTTTCATCGATATGGATCGTGTTTGCAAAATTGAGAAATCTCCACTTCCGGCCAACTTTTCGCGTGTGGCCAACAATCCAGCGCAACCTAGCATATCTCTGCTCTTGTGCAAGATATGGCTTGATCCACCTGCCCATCCTTCTTGCACCCATTCCCTTCAAGTGCTCAAAAATTGTCGATTTTGGTAAATCTGTCTTGGTAGCCAATTCTAGAATCGTTTGCCGCCTAACCGGGGAGATCGCCAACACCTTCGATTGCACCTTGTTGGCAGCATTGGGGTGCCTCCTATAGTTGCCCTGATGGTGGCAATGGAGGTCGAAAACTCCTCGACAGAAATCTGGGCCTTGAAGGCAGCTCCAATTTGCCGGGTCGTCCTCGAATTGTAGCTGTAAGCCGCGGCGAGTTCAGCGATCAAGCCTGCCAAAACTCGCTTTTTGTCGCCCTGCCTCTTCATCAGGACCGCCCTAACCTTTAGCCTGAACGGCGTTGAAAGTTTTGTATAGGCGGCTTTGTTTCGCCGCCAGGAAGGCGTGCCCCTCACCATCGCGAAAAACGCCCGTTTCGGTGACTTCGTTGAAAAAGGGTGTTTTTTTGGCTACAAAGTACTGCCAAATTCTCAATACTAGATAGATTGACTTGAAATTTTGACTGTATACTCCGGAGATATATGCACAGATTTGAAAGAAATTTCATTAAAAATTGAGGCGTTTGTGATAGAATAGCACTGTGCCAACGTTATAGAGGACAATTAATTCCGGACGGAGGAAATACATTTTTGCATGTAAGAACGCAAATTTGCAAAGGGGTAGTTTTTGCGGCTGTGTTTACGTTTTTGCGGCTTGATATGGCACCCAGCTCACAAGATGAAAGTCACGCACAATGATCAGTCTTCCGCCCTCTCGAGGACCTACAACACACAGGGTCCACCTCGCCCTCGGTAATCGCAACGACGTCACAGAACATCCGTTTTCTACCCATTCCAGCGCATCCGGCTGCCATTCCTCGTACTTCCTTAGTCTGCATGTACTATCCTTATGTACAGGGGGCTGTATTTGCGTTGCACTACGTATATTTGTATTATTTACGATTTTTGTGCGTTTTTACGCGTAAAAATACGTAATACTCATTTTTACACATAAAGACGTAAATGCGATATGTGCTTTCGGCATAAATAACAAGCCTGCTTGCCATTAATAACAAGTGATACAGACCAAGGATATTCTTTGAATTAACAAACACGCCAAGCAAACGTGCCACATATTCATTCGGATTCATTGGAGTACGCTGCCGTCCAACAAGCACTTGCATATTTAATATCTAGTAATTAAATGTATTGTGCTTATTACTTTCATGCTCGAGGAATCGATGGCCTCCTCTAAAGATGAAGACTTGTGTGTACTTTGCAAATCCAATAAATGGAGCTCAAGTTTGAGATCGATATATTATATTGAGACACATTGGAGACTTGCACCGCGACGCAAGTCTCCATTGGGGACAGCGACACCAGAGATTTGGCCAGTGCTTTCATGCGCGTTTGTCCAGTGAGCGTTTACATCATTCCTGATGGTAACAAGTGAATCACAGCTCACGCACTGTTTTTTGGACCGCAAATTATTGTTCACTCATGAGCCTTCGACACATGCGATGGACCTCCTTTACGAAGATCAAACGGCGGCCTCCATGAACGCGTTTTTATGAAGACCACGCCTGTAATAATAAAAGTGAGCTGCTGTAAAACAAGGCGCATTCCTGCGTTAAGGCTATCTGAGCTACATGCCAACCGTTCCAGTCTATAACACTTCCCATTTCAGCAATGGTTGCTATCTGCAGCTTTGGATGTTGATACTCAAATGGTGCGTTGCAGCGTTGCAGCGTTGTGAACCGTGATGCCATGGAGCACTGCGAACGCCAAATTTGAGGAGTTAGCGCCCCACACACCCACATCCACACCTACACCTACTAGGACTTCTTGTAGGCGTTGATGCAACATTGATAAGCCATTGCATCAACGCCGCTCTACAGACACGAGCTCAGAAGGTTCTCATTGCTCCAAGGGCCTGTCAATGGTGCATCAAAGCCTGCCAACTTTCTGGATGCATCTCCGGGCTGATACATGCCATGTATCCGTTATCCATTGGATCGTTGATGCAGCATTGCTGGAGCAGTGCTTGTTTGGGAATGTTACATCAAGATGCCTGGTTGAAGGGTTGATAAATGCCGAAGCCAAGAGCTGCTGTTTTTCTTTTTCTCTCAAGCGCAGTGCGCCAATATTGATGGTCATTTTTTCAATGACCCCCTTGCATCAACCCTCATCAACATTGCATCAACATCTGCCGGATTTCCCATAGAGTAGCAAAGATACCCACAAAGTTCTTGCTTCAAAAATCTACCAAAAACTCTACCCTACCCTCAGATTAGCATTATTAGACGCTTTTCAAGGCGTCTTTCCCGAGAGGACCACCGTTGGCGGAGCTTGGAACAGTTGTGGGGCTGTCAGAGTTGGCGTGTTTTGGAACATTTGTGTGGCGGTTTCAGAATCTGGCTAGGTTATCCCGGATTGGGCCCATCCCGGCTGGTAAATCTGCTGGAAAGACTTCGTTCTCCGTACCCCACGATGCCTCCAAATATTCCATCAGGGCTGCAACAGCAAAGTTCCACATTCGGCCGCAACGTTGACCTGCACACCACCCAGTGAGCCGTCTCAAGAGAGAGGGAGATCCGCCATTGCCACTGATCGCAGGTCTGTCAACTTGCGCGGCGACCACATCGATCGACGTGCATGGCCATGCACATCTGGGAACGCACTGTGATTCTGAGTTGGTTCAAGCTTCTGGGATGATGGGGTGTACATTGGTGGTGGTGAGATAAGCGGGATGGTTGTTGGTGAGATGCAAAGGAGTGGGTTTTATTTAGAATGATTTGTATGCCTCAATGTAGAGACGGATAGTCGGTGCATGAGTTCGACGAACACTGGGACGAACAATGGATATTTGGTTCTTGTACGGTTGGGTGGCCTCATAGCCCTCAGTGGCTGACACGCAATTGATGGAATATCATCATCATCATCATCATCATCATCATCATGTGGGAGCAGTTTCCAACCACCAATGTGGTCAGAAGAATGCCCCACCCTCGGGCCCAACCCGCAAGTGCCGTTCGCAGAAGCTCCCAGTGCACCGTGGTCTAGCACCTTCCTCCGGCCGTTTGTCCTCGGTGTACTTTGATTTCTCGATATATGACTGTCCCGAACATCCCAAAACACATCCAGGCGGCGACACCCGCACACCCCCGCTCCCTTCGCGCCACCAGCTGGACTCCGCGCACGACGGCGGTGCCTGCGGCATTCGGAGGACCGCGCGCTGTGCCCCTCGGTGCTGCATTCAATGTGTGTTGGTTTCCGGCTCGTAATGATGATCATGGCGGCTACGGCAGTGCGGGCTGGGATCCTGGAAGGTGAGGGTTGCTGAGGGCGTGGGGGGCATGCCGAACGGGGCGGTTCCTGTGAGCATCGAGGCGCGATTTCCAGCACTCCAGACACGCTGCCGACCCACCGCCAGCGATTCATGTGCTCGAGTCGCGTGCTGGCGGCAAGATAGCCAAAGAAGCTGAAGCCGCCGGTGTCAGGATACAGAAGCATCAAACGTGGCCACGCTGGCCTTGTGGGCTGGCAGTTGCCGAGTGTAGTTGCAATGGGGTAGACAGGCATACGCGCAGCGGTGTGTATGCTGCCATCGTTTGGCGCAGTTCCATGCCTTGTTCCGTGCGGCCCGCGTTTGGCCGCTTCCGGTTTAGGAAGGAGGTGGTCGTCATGTGAAAGAAGCGCGGGTTGGTGGGTGGGAAGGACATTGCAGGGTCGAAGGCGTGCGCTTCCGCTGTCTGTATAAGCGGTCGGTGCAGGGTATATCTCGAAGGGGCCGACAGGGCTGGGTTCGTTCCACCCGGCGGTCCTCCACTGTTGGTCATTTGCCCCCTTGACTACGGCGCTTGCTTCCAGTCTTGACGGTCTTCTGCAACTGCATACAGGGCAGCGGTGGACAAAGTCCTCCTCTGAAGGCGCTGCACGTTCATCAAGGTGCTCCTGCTCCGAGGTCGACGTCCCCAGCATACCAGTAAGTGGCCCGATGGCGCAAACTGGGCTTTGCACAGCGCAATTTGCGAGTGGCAACGAATGCTGCAAGGCAGCCAAGCGGACACCAAGCGGATCCTGCCCGTGCCGTGCTGTCACTGACGCGGTGTCCCTAGCTCTGGAGCCACTGGCTGTCCCACGGGTCCCAGGGCCCACGGACATCAGCTGCGCTGTGGGGCCATACCGCGCAGATCCATTAGTGCAATGGGTGCTTCGCTTATCCTTTCAAACCCACATTCCTATATATGATGTACTTCTCGCTGGGAGCAAAACCATCAGAACCTGACACGGCGTGACTGGCCGACTCGCGTTGTGGTCACAGCTGCTTTTCGCCCAAGGCCGGGTTTGATCAGCAATGTGTCGTGTGGGCAAGGGACGCGCTGCGGAACGGTGCAATGCCATGCGATGTGGCCATTTCACTCATTAATTCGCAGGCGCACGGCAGTACGAGTATGGCAAGTACCCGGCCACAGCGCGGATGGTACGTGCATGGCCGGTACACGCATGGCACGCCTCCAAGCCCAGCGACTCCTCTGCAGCCAAAACCTAGCCTCACAATGGACGGCGAATGCGGCAGCACCGGGTCCGGCCTTGGCCGCGCCGGCAGCGCCACCCCAAGTCCACCCTTCGACGCGGCGAGCCCGAAATGTTTCCTGGGCCGTGCCCGCTACTGCCGGCGGAGGCATGCATTGGTGGGCCATGCATGGTGGGCGCATGGGTCAAGCATGTGATTCCCGCAACGCAAGGCGAACGTGAACATCCCGCAGCTTATATTTCTCGCCGCTATTTTCTCTGCGCCCTCGCATCCCTCCCTCTTTGCGCACCGCATACCGCAGGCATGGCACAGGGGGCCCCTGAATGACGGCATGGGTGAACGCCAGTGTGGGTCCACAGCGGCGCAGAGTAGGCGTGCTGGGAGCGTCCACTGTCCGTTCGCCGGTTCGCTTGACCGGCCGAAGCTCACGGTTTTAGACTGACAGGCAAAGCCCCGGGCACTGCCGGCCCCTGGCTTGTTGGGGTTCGGTGTTTGCGGTGGTCGGTGCGTGCCTTTTTCACCAGAAAAACAGTCATTCATTATGGCAAGTTTAGGACATTCTTTGCCCAGCTTTGAGGTGCTTTGACGGCATGAGGGGGCAAATATCGCAACATGTCTACGCGTCCCTTGTCCAGCCACAGATTGTGTGGTGCGTCAGGCACACCACATGTGCTTATCTTTGGTGAGTGTGGGTCGAGTGCGTTTGTGCGCATGTGCGCTGGCTCGCGGGACGGTGCCTCCGAAGGACTTGATTCCATGAGAAGACGGGCCTGCAGCTCAGGAAACAATGTCAACACATCAAGTCGGGAGCCGATACTGCACAGTACATAGGCAGCCGTGTTCCTCGCAATGAAGCCTAGACGGCCATGTCATGGGATTGGTTGCATGTGATTAATATCTGAAGCATTTGTGGTTCAATATTGAGATTTATCGGTTAGCATCAGAACTGTATGTGCGCTTGCGCGTTGAACTAAGCAAGATATGTCAATTGTTGCCTAAGCAGGTACACTGGAGTACAAGCCGCATTCCTTACTTGGCTTCAGTGTTGAGAGCGGGTGGGCGCGACCACGTCTGCACTGCTGCTCTTGTTAGCTCCAGCTTTGCGGTTACAGCTGCGCATTGTGTGGATTCCACATCCATTTACAGCGCCGGCAATAGACCACTACTGCAGTTTGCCGCAGCGGCGTTGAGCGGATTATGTATTGATGAAGAGGTATTGGCCAGTACATGTTGGGGACATTTGATTATGTGTGCTACATTTGATGTTGAAGCGGAACGTGTGAAAGGACCACAACTGGGCTTTCCCAGTTGGCCACAAGTGGTCCAACTGACTTAGACTTGGTGTGCAGCTTGAATGTAAGTTTTCATGTATATCCCTGAATTTTGTAGCATCTGTGGGTATTGCTTCATGCTTTCTCACATGGGGTGCAATTTCTATTGCTACATTGAGACAGCAAAATAAAAAGGCTTTCCACAGGTGACGTTGAATGTTGTGCTCACAAATTAGGCTTGAAGAGCTGATAATTTGATTTCCCATTCATTTCCTGCAGGTTGTGGTGATAAAGCAATCAATAGTTCACCCACAATGGAAGCTGGATCCAAGGCAAAATTCTCAGTACAACATTGCCCTTTTACAGCTACCGGCTCCATCAGAAAGACCTGTTCCTAACATTCTTTACGACCATTTCGCTTTGCGGACGGGGCAGAAAATGACAGCACTTGGATACGGATCAGGAAACGGTGGCCCAAGGCTGGGTGAAGAAATATTTGGAGAATTGAACATGGAGGAGCAAACTTTCATTGATGGAAAGAGATGCAACGCACCAACTTTACTGGATGAAAGACTTGAAGATGGCGTCATGTGTGGTCTGGCGGAGGACCACAAGGCCTCCTGTCTTGGTAAGCTTATGTATTAAACTGGATTGATGTTACGTGAAGGAAATTGATTTTCAAGTCCTGGGCTGAATCGCGCATTCATGAATATGTTCAGAAAGACAACTTCCAACTTATAATGTTTTGTTTCCCTGGGTAAGCGACAGCATTCGTGTTCTATTGAAAACTATCATTAGAATATCAGGTTGACAATGTTCCTTGGACAGGGCCCCCCACCCCCACCACCAGCACCGCCCCACGTCTCCGTATCAAGCACCAGGGCTCCCGCAAAGAATACGGGGTATACGAAGGGCTGGGTGGGATGGGCGTTGTCTGGTCCACCCTCGGGATAAATAGCTTGCGCACTTTACACAACTTGCGTCATCAAGTCGTGAAACTAGTAACACCCTGCCGTGCTATCGCATTGGCTCGCAAATCATACGGCTGGCTAGCGGTATTGCCCAGACTGGCGTGCTGCCCTGAAGTAAATCAACTAAATCTGCCAATAAAACGACAGTAGTCACGGCAATAGTGGGGAGACGTTACAACAACAGGATTGCGGTTTCTTGCGTTTTGTCACTGCCCTCATTTCAGGTGAAAATGGGAATGAACCGAAATGAGGAGAGCAGTTGCGCGGACTTAGTCCAGAGATATCCAAACGGAAACACACATCAGCGGGATGCATTCTCAATCCTGATGGCCTTGGTTGGAATGATGGCATTTTGAAATCAACACAAAGCAGATTGGATACATGATCGCAATGATTGATTTTGATGAAATTCAGCAATATTGTACGCAGGGAATGATCTCAATGACGTTTGTTTGACATTAGGACTATGCAAAACAAAGATTGATGGGGTGACGTTTCCATTATATGGTCGATTTTGATGTTCAGACAACTTGCACTGATGGAAAATCTAGTGTACCTTATTTGCTAAATGACAAAGGTCACATATGTGACTTCTGCATATATGCAATAGCTGGGTAGGCGCAGGGCAGAACTGTCATGTCTCACACGACCTGACATAGGATTTCCGGAATATCAACCAAATGGTATTGGATCGATTTCATGCACACAGTGTTGCTTAATTTCTCTATCAATTCACCCTTTCCCAAGATCCTCATTATCAAGCTTAAAATTCCCTCATAAAAACTCATTATTGGGTCTACAGTCTCCCCAAGCTGTTATGTGTGCTGCTTTGGTGCTTCTTCAAATTGGGTCTGCATTTGGATTTCAAATCACTTTCTCCCGGCACTATTGCTCTACAACAAGCATATGGTTTTTAGTCCAGCAACTCCTCGTGATATTGAAATGACATGGTCACAAACGTTTTTCCTAAAACAGCGCTTCGGCCAGTGAGTGAGAGCACTGGAATTGCTAGTTTTACATTCGCTCCAGAAGGGGCGATTTGTTTTATTCCATTGCTCAGATTACCCACTTTTCTCCCTTTCGCAGCGCTATGTTGCACGGTTGAAATGGACGCGACATGCGGTACGAGATTTAGTGTTTCACAGTACTACGTTTGAGTCCTTGTCCATGGAAGGGTGATGTGATGTAACTTAGATGGCAGTGTCCGTGTTGGGGCAGGAGGCCAAGGTTGTGGACGGGGGCTCAAAACTCCACCCTGATTTGTAAGCTGATACCCCCCACCCTACCCCACCACCACCACCCCTCCTTCCACAAACACAAAAGCAAAAAACAGAGCACTGTTCTTTAGACACATGCACATTTTTTCATATCCCTGATGATCCCCGATGATCCCCTTGAAGCATCGCTGTGCACTTTGTTCACATGATGCATAGTACATTGTCCACACAATGCATTTCTTCTGTCGGATAAAGTTGCATATCCTAGGACATGGAAGCACCCATATCCTCTTCCATATCCAGGATATCGAATATGGCGAGGATATGGCTGAGGATATGGCCATATCCCAGAATATGGGCGTCCATGTACTGGGACATGGCAAGGATATGCGAGTGATATGGCGGAGGATATGGCCATGTCCTGGATATGTGGCGATCATATCCTGGGATATGGAAGAGATTGTTAGGATATGGCATGGACATGCTGGTGATATGGGTGCATAGGGTTAGCGACCTGAAAAAAGACACACAATCTCTGTAACGAATTGTTTTATAGATTTTACAATAATTACAAGTCGATTCCCAATGTGACAGTTCTGCCCACTCCCATTACATCTATATTATCCCTCTACATTTTATCACCGTCCACTAGCTGCAATTCTACAAATAAATACAAATGAATTTTTGCAAACAAACTACAGTCCATATCTCTGAACAGGCTAACTGCAGGTCGAATCATCCACCTACGACTTATGTAAATAACTACCTAGAGTGAATGCAATGACAACACAATTCTCCTTAACCATTCATTTGTACCGGTGCCTGCCGGACTGCCGCCCTGATTGAGCCCTGGCACCATCATGCAACATTCCACTGGCAGCCCACCAGCTGCGTGGACATCAGCACGCTGTCCAGAAGCCTTCGATTGCCAGAATCCTTAGGCGCTTCCGTGAGGCTTGCAAGCGAAGGTCCAACAGTTCACTTGTGAACTGCTCGGCCCAGCCAGTTCGGCGCATGACCAAAAGGCTTGTGGCAATCCTTGCCGCCAACACCTCTCCACCTGCCATGCACATCTCCACAGTGTCAGCACACACACCCCAGTACCCTTCCATGACACACAACAAACTATGAATCACTACCATTTCCTCTCTGTCGAAATTGCAGCCAGCAGCTGCACCATCGTCAACCCAGGTCAGCTCCACCACAAGAAAGGAACACTAGCATGCATTGAATGAATACAGTCCTGCCCTGCTATTTCTCGATTACTGCCAAACACTCTGACATCCACCAACATCCACTCCCTTCTATGAGCTCTGCTTCCTCATCCCAATATTCAAGTGTAGGGACAGCAGCAAAACACCAAAAAAGACATAAAACTGCATATCCAAGCACATTATGCACAGGATCACACCTGCACTCTAATGTGTACACAGTGGAATCTCCACATTGGTTTGGAGCATATGCTTGAGCTCCCTTCTCGTCGTGGAATGGATGGGCCGGTTCACTGTTATGGGGAGCGTCGCCGGCGAGGTGGTGATGGCGATCGCCAGCACCTGGGCATGCTCTAGTGCATTCGCCCAGCACAACCCCTGAGAGGAGACCTTCCAAACACAATCGTCGGGGCTGGAACCATAGTGTTAATTAGAAGCTCCATGCAGCAACGCATTCAGTTGCTGTCAAATCCAACCCAAGGTATACAGCAAGACAGCAGAATATGGCTGGCATGTGCACACATAACAGCTTGCAGGTGAACTGTGAATTGTATATAATGATAACATGTTTCAATCTTTGATTTTCAGAGTTGGCAATTTTCAGTCGGCGGTGTTCAGCACAGCACAAATGTGCTTTGGTATCGATGGGAAAAAATGTGGGTTGACGAAGCAGTCGCCACAACACAATAGCGCAACAGGCTGCTTGGGGACAGGAGAAATAGCCACAGCATGCCATACAGCACAGCACATACACAAAGCACAGAACAAAGGGCACAACAGAGCGACATAAAACTATCCGGCCACAACAGCTACCACCTGGGATCCAATGGCCGCATCCAACATGATCGTCCCCATCTCGCTGCCATTTCCTGCAGCCCGTATCCCTGGATATGGCAGCCCATGTCGCGGGATATGGTGAGGATAAGGGCGAGGACATGGCCATATCCTGGATATGCATATTCAGGATATGCAACATTTGTCCGAAGTCGCTGTAATTGATCACGTTTATTTGCATGTGCGCTCGCGCCAAAATGGGATATTATGGTATCTGCTGTACGATTCTTTGGTAATCCATTGTTCGTGTGTTGAAGGTTTGTCAATCCGCATGAACTGAATGTTGCATGTTGTCGTTGATTCGGATGCAGTCGATTCAGGATCTCCATTGATGGTTTTGGATTCTCCATCATATGAAATTTCCAGCGGAAGTCCTGATCTGGACTTTCTGGCAGGTTTGAATATCGATGGGGATCCCTGCGGGACAGTTGGGAAGCCCGACGTCTACATCGAGTTGAAGAATCACAAAAATTGGATTGAGTCGATTATCCGAAGCCACGCAACGTAAAACAGACACTGAATTAGGAAATGCCATTTGTGGTAGTCGAGGACATTTGGGGAGAAATGCCAGGCACACGCAGTTCCTGTTTGCTTCGGGTTCACCATTTATTGACAGGTGCTGTCGGCAAACACAAATGCCATGGATTCCCATGCTCTGGGCCCGAGGACGAGGATCTGGCCAGTTCAGTGTCATCTCAACTAGTTGTTTACACAGAGGGGAGATGTTTGCTGGACAAGGGGTCGATGGCGACTTGACATGATGTTTTCTGGAAAACAGGAGTCGATGGAGAAAAGGAGAAAAGGAGAAAGTGGAGTGGAGTCTGGAGAAAAGGAGTCGGTGGCGATCTGACAGACGGATGGCTGTGTAACTCCAGTGGGACATGCGTAATACAAGTAGAATAGCAAGCCCTATGTGGCAGCACCACACATTTGGCCAGTGTTAGATAATGTAGCCAAGCACGGCCATGACATCCCTCGGACACTCTTAAGACTGCACATTCAGCACAAAACAACAGATGGAAAGTACTCACACCATATCTGCAAAGCATCCCAATGACCGACTCAGGTTCCCCACAGCGCGCAGATCCCAGCAACCAGCTTCAGTGCCCAAAGATAGGCCACGTCGCGCAGGGATCGGGGACGATCGCTAGCGCCGCGTGGCACGAACGGTCAACGGCAGGTTGGCCGGGCTCTGCAGCAGACCCATATTCTCGGTCCTTGCCTGAAGCAACCGTCCAGCAGCAGGGTGCCGGACACGCCTGCCTCCCACAGCGGGCCACCCGCACTCTCAAAGTCGCTGTGGGCCGAGGGGGCCAAATCTCGCAGCATGGTCGCGGACGGCGCACCGTCTGGGTCTGGGTCGCACTGATTCATTCACCGCACAGCACCTCACTGCACCACACAGCACCGCACAGCACCACACAACACCACACAGCACCACACAGCACCACACAGCACCGCACAGCACCACACAACACCACACAGCACCACACAGCACCACACAGCACCACACAGCACCACACAGCACCACACAGCACCACACAGCACCACACAGCACCACACAGCACCACACAGCACCACACAGCACCACACAGCACCCAGGAGGTCAACCAAGGAAGTTACGCAAAGCTCGTGAAGCCTGGGCGTGTAGGGCGAAAAAAGTGACCATGCGCACACAGCGCATGGCACAAGAGGTGTCCCGGATTCCCCCCTCCTCCCCTTAGTCATGCGCAATCCCACCGGCCACTCATTCCCATTCCGCCCGGCTTGCTTGACCGGCGCCCGGCGCGCTGCATGGCCCCAAGCGCACACTCCCTGTCCATCCCCAGGCTTCCTGCACCGGCGTGCGGTCTGCCGCGAGCTGCGCCGCACGCGCACCGCGCCGGTGAAGGAAGCCCGGGGATGCGGCCCAGGTAGCGTGGCACTGCGCTTGCCGAAGACCTACACACCAGAAGCATGCGCCAGACACATGTCGGCCGTGCAACCACCCTGCCCCTCCAAATAGTTATGTCACGTCTCTCCGCCCCAGCCAGTAACGTCGCATCAATGTGCAAGAATTTTGAGGAGCTGTGGCTGCACCTCCCGTCAGACGTTGAAGGGCACGCTTCTTCGTAAACCTGTTCTTCATATTCCCTCGAGGCCACTGCGAAGCGAACCCCGCGGTCCCTCCCACCGCCCACGGGTCCATAAATATCTCAGGCACGCCCGCATGACAGACATGGCAAACTGAGCTCGACTCTCATGGGCAACCCTGTGGCGGCCGCTGTCTGCGCATTCGTGCTGGCGACATTGCAAGGTGCGGGGATTTGCGGCCTTGAGGGTGTTCGGCTTGGGTTTTCGGCGTGTGGGGGTCCGGCAGAAGCTGAGCACCTGGCGCGGGGAAGGAAGGGAGGCGGGGAGACGCAGCCTTGCCCCCTTGCCAAAAGTGCCGCTGGGCGTTCGGCGGTCGAAACGGCCTGCTTTGAGCGCTGGGACATTAAGGGGGGTGCCCCGCGCGGTGCCCTGCGATGCAGCGGACTGGATCTTGGGACCACGGATCGCCGGCGAGCGGCTTTGAGGCGCCCCGACGCATTGACGCGGCCTCCCGGATCGTGAGGACCAGTAGAACGGTCCAAGTGAAGGCGGGGTGTGCGCCCATCAGCGCGCTGTTCCTGGGTCGCCACCCTCTGCCCGCCTCGGCGAGCCCTTGCACTCGCCGGCGACTGCCGTGCAAGGCAATAGCAGGCAGTTGCTGGGCATGGGGCGCTCATGCAGACGCGAGGTGATCTACAACACGACGGGAGCAGGGATAGTAGCGATTGACACCCCCTTTACATCCGCAGTGCTAACTATCGCGACACCTGTCGCTGCAGGGGACCTGCCGAGCGTCGCCGCAGCCCCCGGCAACCAGCCGGGCGGGAAGGGAGACGACGCGGAATTGCAGTTTAAGGTGCGGACCGCTTGAGGTTTTCACGGATCTGGAGGAGATTGAGAAAGACGCAGAAAGCGGATCTGATGTGCTCCTGGGTGCCCTTTAACGCGGCGCGAGTCTCCCGCAGGCGCCCGTCCAGTTTGTGCACCAGCCCCGAAGGCGGCAGCGGCCAGGGGCGCTCGGTGGGGCTGACCTCCCTGCTGGCCCTGCGGGGGTCTCCAGGCCGCTTACGTCATCCGAGAATTGGCCCGTCAGGTGCCAATTCTGAATAACGCCCCACGTGATGACATCATCCTGCACATTGTCCCATTTGAAGACCTCATCGTTTACTTTGCGGCGGTCATTTCCGCATTGATTTGCCCATTTTCTGTGCTTTATATGTCATTGTCGCTTCCCCTTCCCAAATGGCACGCGGGCGGCGTTGCTGATCAGCGGCCCCCTGTTCCCTTCATCGTGAACCTCTCCCTGCGCCGCCCGCCGCACGTGGGCGTCGCAACCCTCTGCCCTTGCCGGCCCAACTCTCCCTATCCGCTAGTGGCCTCAAGGATCCCCCCGATTCACTTCATCTTTCCAGAGGAGTTCCTGCTCTGGGGTTTCTGGCAGGTTTAAAAATCGATGGGGATCCCTGGGAAGCCCGACGTATACATCGAGTTGAAGGATCGCAAAAGTTGGATTGAGTCGATTATCCGAGGCCACGCGTCGGAAAGCAGACACCGAATTGGGAAATGCCATTTGTGGTAGTCGAGAACATTAGGGGCGAAGTGGCATGCACACTCCGTTCCTGTTTGCTTTGGCTTCGCTATTTATTGGCAGATGCTGCTGGCAGACACAAATGCCACGGAGATTCCCGTGCTCTGGGACTTAAGACGAGAATCTGGTCGCTTCAGTGTCATCTCAACTAGTTGTTTACACAGAGGGGAGATGTTTTCTGGACAAGGAGTCGGTGGCGACCTGATAGACGGATGGCTGTGCAACTCCAGTGGGACATGTATCTTCATTATATTTTCCTCAATAAAATTACTCTAGCCAGAAAACAAACCAACAAATGTACAGCAAGTGACAGCCTTCCCACATACAAATTGGATGAAGTGAGAAATGAGACAAAGCGAAAGACATATTCGCATTCGAGCCCATCAAATACCCCACGTCTTTGCAGCCATTTATGTACTGTGGGCAAATCCATCCATCATATTGCGTCATCCAATGCTTTCCTACGATGTACGCAGCTGGCGCAACACAAGGCACAGTTGCTTGATGCACGGTTCTTGGAAAACTCACGTTTTCATTGCCTCTATACAAACTGTACACTTTATGCAATAGTCTTTTCACAAATTCTGCTATCTCTGAATGACATATTGTACAGGTCTTTCGGTCAGGGTAATGTTGGCGGTGAACACCTCGGAAACAAGGCAAAACCATAAGAATCGTTGCACTTTTGGCGTACTATATTCTGGACTGTACATGGACATGTATAGGATATCGTTGCCTTGCAATTGATACTTCCACATCGTCTCACCGCATCAATGGTATCGAGGACCCTGCATATGCTCATATCCTGAATTGGTGCGGAACTAGTTCGACGCTCTTATCTGCGCCCATATCTGCCCAAAGTCACCGGTCACGATTTGCCTGAAACACGGAGAATCTACCGACCGTGGCGCTTGCGATGATGTCGCGTTTGTTCCTGTGCATCGACTGACGGCGCAAATACTCTTGGTCACATTTGGGTGTTCACCACCGTATGTCGTCATGTTAGTCCCTCTTGTGGCGGGGACGCCGTAGGACTGTGGCTTCGTTTTTTTCTGTTTTTGTATTTGGTTTTGCTTTTGCCGGCTGCTCGCGCGGAAGCTGGCAGGTTACCTGGCGTGCTTTGGCGCTGGGAAAGCGGTCGGAGGCCGTACAGAAGCGCCAAGTGGGCGGCATGGTCGGTGGGGTTGACGCTCAACCAAGCAAACGTCAGTCTTCCTGGGATGCAGGCCCTTGGAGCGCACATTCGCACTTATTTTGGTTCAAAAAGCATGTGGCTATCTATATTTATGTTCACACACATAGTCAAGCGTGAGTGCAAACCTTACCTCAACAGGTCAATGCGTGGGCATAAGTCTGAAATTAAAACGGGTGAGATGCTCGATCTCGTGGTCCAAAGAACATCCGGAATGATTTATGTGTATGCGTATTTCATAACTTGATGCAAAGAGAGCACCTCGGAGGTACACCATATTCTTATAGTGCTAATGCACCTAAATTGATGGACAGTTGTCCGGAATCGAAACTTACGCATTGTATGACACACTAGTAGAAAACAGCATGCTGGCGATGCCAGCTGCGATGCCACTTGACACAAATTGATACGATCGCAGCCACTTTCATGCCATCGCAATCACTGTGGCGGCAACATTTGCGTCAAAATGGCGTCGCAATTGGCAGCGCATGCATGACGTTTTCTACCAGTGTCACCTGTGTAGGCACCTGTACCACAGGTGACGCATACCGCCCGCTGCAGTTTTAGGCCAAGAGCCTTGGCCTGTTTCGCCAGAGTGGTACACGACGTAGCGAAATTTACCCATTAAAATAGTTGCATCAATTGCAGCCCTTGGCACAGGAACCTGGGACAATCTGAGAGACTCGTTGCGGCACAGAAGACACAAGAGACCGCCATGAATCTATGGCTTGTGTCCAACCTAAAATATGTGGATGTCCTGAGCCATCGATAACGCAGGCACTAGTTCCGGAAGTTCCGAGCCGCGTTGATAACGTTTACAAACGTCATTGCGCGGTTGTAACTATTGCAAACTCGCCTGTTGCCCTCGTAGAACAACACCTGTCCCCCAACCTCCCTACCCGTCATTCTTCGGTCCTTAGTGGCTGGTGGACGAGCCCAAACACGGAGTGGAACATCAGACAACAAACAAGCAAGGCTCGGTGCACACTTCGCCAGCCCTTACTGTGGGTCGTTTGTGGGTTGCCAGGCGCCACCGCGGGCAGAGGCGAGGGGGCTGGACGGCAAGCTGCTGATGGCAAGGTGCGCACTGGACAACCGCAAGAATCACCTTCAAACACCGCACCTCATGTCTTTGCTCTCTATCTTGGCAGACCAAACTCCAACAAGGTCAAAAGGTGGCCTAACGAGGCCGTCAACGATGGGGGAAGCAAGCGCGGATCCGCCAGCCAAAAGCCCGTCTTCGGGATGGACGGCCCTGATTGGCGATCGCAGTTGCGCCGCACGACCGCGAACGCCGTTTTCCGCCGTCCAGAGCAGCACCGACGCCGACGTTGCTGTCAATCTCCGTCTACGGGCGACAGCGAGTAAACTCCGCAATATGGTTCCCGAGCAGGACCCGTTGTCCACTTTCGTTTGGCCTTGACCCGCTTCCGCCATAGAATCGCCCCTAGGATCGACGCGCGGTTCGACGGGCAGGGACATTTCGAACGACGGACCGACCGCCAGGGACCTATGGCGGCGAGGTGCTCCATCCGCTGTGGCGGCGGCCGCCGAAGGCGCGAAGTTCTCTTTGCCTTTTTGCGGTGGGCTACGTTCCAGGCCGCTGCGCGGCGTTGGCAGGCCCAGCACGGGCCGCGGGGGGGCGTGGGAGGGAGCATGGATGACGTGGCCTCGGACGCTGTGGGCCGCACGATGCCCAAGGCACACTAAAGTACGGGGAGCGTGAATCAGCCCGACAGTCACAATGGTCAATGCGTGTGATGATCAATTCCCCGACGGCCCACAGGGGAAGAACCCGGTCGGAGAGCGCCACCAGGTTCTGGGGGTTGCTGCTTTGGAACAGCTTTGAAACAGTGGAAGGGAAGGTGGTGAATTTTCGCTGAACGGCAACCCGTGCCGACAGACTGTTCAAGGTGCCGAACTTATCGGCATGTTTTAGGGGTGCGCTGTCAAATGGTTGGATTCAATCGCTGGGGGCGCGACCCACTGGGGCGCCCGAGAGGGGTGAGGCTTCCCCGGTCTCCGGGGCCCTTGTGCCGTTGAGCGAGCCCCGTGCAGCCGCCCAGGAGGCTACCGCCATGGTGGCGGGCAGCGGCGGCGGAATGCCAGGCGCCAGCGCGGCAAGAGCTGGTGACCCCAGGATTCTCAGCGTTTTTTTCGGCAGAATCTGCCATGAAAGTTGTCGTGACCGGCATCTCTTGGCGCTGGCCCCACCTCGCCGTGTTTCTGCGGTGGTGGCGCTTCCCCTAGTCGAACTGGTGGCCCACCTAAGAAAGTATCTTCGTTTACGGACCGCGGCGGTTAACGGCGGTTTGCACATTGGAATGAAAGTCCAGGCAGGCGAAGCTGAGGTGGGTCAATCTGTTTTCATGCTTCAGGCTTGGGCGAGCTGCGCGTAATGCCTCGGCCAAGGTTCCCGCCCTTCAAGTGGTGGGCCTGCTCTACGTTGTGCTCACAGCTCCGGGGACCGGAGCTCCAGATGACAATGAACCCCAAAGTCGGGGTGTCATGCCCGCAGAGGACTCTAGCGGTCCACGCCAGTGTTGTGCCCCAGAGGTAGGTTCCCGTGTTTCTGCCTAAGCCCCTCTGAAAGGCTTGTCCACAAATCTCCAGCAGAGACGTCTTGGCCGTGACTGATATGACTTTTCTGACAAAATGTGGTGTAAAAGGGACAGCCCAGTAAACGTCGCTGACACAAGAACTGAAAATGACCACAGCTCGGTGCACATCCACAGTGCCCAAAATGGTCTGATTGCCTCAAGAATTTTGTTTCGATAGACAGGGGAAGCTGGGGTAAATTCCCATAAGATTTGCTTCTACCCATAGGAAACGTCACCCTGAAACAAGGCAATAACCCAGGTGCTAGGTTATCTATTGCAGCTCAGCATCCTTTGAAACTTTCACATTCACGAGATGGTGCTTCAACAAGACAGGGTCCAAGTAGGATCTACTGCTGACCTCAGCATTCCAAACCCTCTTTCATCTTGGAACAGAATTTTAAGTGCACAGCTGTGGACGGGGTTACCTTGAGGGCCTTGCCTGCGCTCCTTGTCCCAATGATAGTTTGAGGTGGGTAAGGAAGAGTTCCTTGCAGGATGGCCAATTGTGTCACCCCTGTAAGCTGACCCAGCTCTGGCCTCCCCTGCTGTGTCACAGCCCACCCAAACAGGTTGCCGCTTTCCGTACACGATCCGTCTCCGACTCCCAAACAAGGAGACAGAGTGCATCGCTGTGGTGGCTGGCCCGTGCCGCACCCTGGCACTGGCCAGCTGTGTGCAGCCTGAATGCGAGGGGCCCATTTCTGTAATTGGGGCTTGGGAGGGCTGCAGCAGTGGCTCATGGATGCCCCTGAGGCAGGTGTGGCTGAACTGTTTTGCATCGCATTGGGACATCTCCACTCTGCTGAAGGATTTTTTCAATTCAGTCAGGCTGGGCGGCTGCCCAGGAGTGCCGCGTGGCGCCTCTTTGGCCATGGACTCGAAACGCGTGGCGGTTGAGGGATAGGGGAGAGGGGGGGAGGGCGTGTCCAAATTTGAAAAATTGAAGCGGCAGCGATTGGCCCAACGGGCCGATCGCGGAGACCTCTCACTTCAAAGATGTTTGGCACGCTGGTTGTAGCACTATGGGGTGCCTCATTGCCCACAGATTGGAAGCGAGTGGGTTTGGGGTTTGAGGCAGGGGTGCAGGGTCACGCCAAATTTGTGGCGATGGGCCCAATTGCCTGATTGCCGCGACCTTTCACTTCAGAAAGGTGTCTTGGCATCCTTGGGACAGGCAGCTCGGAGTGCAAATTTGGCACTCGCTCAGAAGAAAGCGGGTCGGCAGGGGGTGGGGGTTAGAGTGGCACTTTTTGCAAGTTGCCAACGATTAGCAATGTGGTCATCACATTGCAAAGTGCAAAGCACATTCAGTGTGTGCACGTGCACCACTCAACCGAGCACGGTTGCACGACCAATGTTGATTTTGTGAGCCTGAATGCTTCAGGCCCTTCGAGCCTGGCCCCCCGTTGGCAACCTTGGACGCCGACGCCCACCAACGTCCTAACGGCTGTCTGCGCCAATGTTTAGGTGCCATTTGGCTGATGTCGGCTGAGCTGTAGATCTTTTTCTGGGAACCTCTCCTGCTGGGGACGTCAAGCCCATCCAAAACTGTGGGAATTTTGCCAGAAATTAGTGGTCGTCAAACATCAAATTCTGAATAATCGTCCCAAGTCGGGTCATGATCTTGGCACTCCCTGTACTGCTGCCATGCAAGCCACGTGCAACCTTTCTTGAGTGAGGCCTTGGCTGTGTGCTTCATGTTATTCTTTGTCTCATTGTGCTACTGGCAATGGGGGTGGCTGCCCAAGGTCTAGTTCGTGTCTTTTCGTGAACTGGTCCCAGGGGTGCCCTGGAACAGACCATGCAATTTCCTGCCCCTGCTTTCCCAACTCCTTATTGCCATAGCCAGTGGGGGACTGAACGCGTATGAACCTGCTTCACCTTTTCCGCCTTTGGGCCCAGCGGTGCAGCAGTGCCGGGAGACTCTGCTACGGCTGGCTCTCTGTTGCTCTGGCTGCAGTTTGTTTTTGCAATTACAGTTGCCATCTGTGCAGGGCACCAGGCCTGCCCCCGAAGATCGGCTTCCGTATGCATCTTCCATCCAGAGGTCGAGGGCCCATGAGCTTGTATGCACGGGCATGCTGATCGCAGCGCAGCATCTGTTCATTAAAGCGCGCTGCATGGAACTGAACTCGCAGTACAGTGCTGGCATGCCACCTGTCGTACCCATGAGGGCAGTAGGCACGGAGCAGATGGAGCCTAAAGAAAACGAGGTATGCCTCTTGGCAGAGGGCTGTCCTTTCAGCAAAAATGAACACAAGGCATTTTCCTGGATCCAAAATATGGGATGCGTGTCCAAACTGTCACCCAGAAATCGGAATGGAGTTGCAGCAGCATTGATGAGATTTGAGGCACCAAGTTTGTTGATGTGCTTCCTGTCAATGTTGCTGCAAGGCTTGTGCATCAACGCTCCGTTGGCATCTTTGTACCTGTTGATATGGATGCTGACAGGGCATGAATTCTAACGTCCTATCAATCGCCGAGTTGATCAACATAACGACCACTATTACCTGTAAGACATTTCAGCAATATTGACAGGCAGCACATCAATGCACTCGTTGCAGCAAGGCCTGTCAATGTTGCAGTAACTCCATTCCGATTTCTGCAATGGAAATGAAAAGTGGCAAAAAGATATCTAGAGCATTGGAAAATGTGCATTTCTGGCCGTTTCGTCACTCGAATTTCACCCCATTCGACGGATTCAAGTCGATTCTTCACTGCGGCCCTCTGGAGAGGTCTGGCTATGGCGTGGCCACGATCTTGTCAGTATCTTGTCAGAGGTTTGCAATATGGCCGCAATGATCGAATGGCGGATCATTACCCTGCAAAACCAAGTTAGTCTTAATGTATTCTTGGAAATCAAAACAGTGCGAGGCACGATTGACAAGGAGGATCTTTGGGGAATTGCGTGTGTAGATGCAAAAGTCGTTTCTGAGATATTCTTGGCTGTTGTATTGGATGAATATTTGTGACGGACTTCTGCTGGCCAATTGGCCCATGCTGAGGAAAAGAGTGGAGGTTTTCTGGAACTGATACATCAAGGTCTCCACCTCAACTTTGCCATATGCAAAGAAGAATCCATGCAGATTTTCCAGCTGTATCATCTGATCAAGCTGTTGAATATTTGACGTAATATGGTGCATCGCAGCCCACGCAAACGAGTTCACGCTTCCCATACCTGGGCTTCCTCCGGTTCCCAGAGCAGGATATAGAATGCATTGCCGCGGTGGTCGGCCCTCGCTCCATCCTAGCAGTGGCCAGTTGTGTGCAGCCCACACGCGGAAGGCCCATATCTGCAATTGCAACTTGGAAGGGTGGCAGTGGGGCCTCAGCAGCTCCTCAGGGGCAGGTATGGCTCAGTTTGTTTGGATGACATAATTGCCAATGTGGTATATATGTAATCTGTTGATATGTTGAATATGTATTCTGCTGATGGGCAGTGCCCCAGAATCCCATAACTGCAATGTCTAAAAGTTGTCGTGTTGTATTATGTGTCTCAACAATTGCCTTGCTGCCCGGTCGTGCTTAGCAATGCATAGTGTTTCACAGTGAAAGAAATATGAGCCTGGAAATGCAAACTTGGTGGGATTCTGAATTTGATTCCAATTTCTGTGTCCAAAACGAACTGCCTCGCATGCCAGCAGCATCTGCGAGGGTACGGGATTCAGACTTAGATGCCAAGAGAGAAACTTGATTGTGCCATTTTTATGGTGGGCACCTGCAATCAAACAGTCTTGTGCCGCATCGCTGCTGCTCTTGCAAAATGATTTCCTGCAGACACCTGAACAGGATCACTGTTGCTCGAAGCTCCTGCTCGAGTGACACCCCTCCGACGACACCACCTCTGCAGCTATATTTTGTTCAATGCATACGCAATCAGGTCATGGTAGGATGTAACATAAGAGGATGATGCTGACAGGACTTGGAGATCAAACGTGTGGATGTTCACCCTCAACGGATCAGGGAGGCAGGAGATACCAAAGATGCTGTACTTTTGAGGACGGTTCATCCTATTGTCATCCCCATGCCTGTCCTCGCTGCTCCAACATACGATAATCAATTGGAAGCATATCTCCTTGCGATATGGCCTACAGAGGCACATGGTAAGAGAATCGGCGACGACGGTTATTGCATGGAATATATCAGTGTCTGCAATTGTCATGAACGCTCATCCTGCATGCACAAGAACAATGCAGGCCACCCTGTGGGTGCAGTGCGTCATGCTCTCCCGCCAACCATCATCATCAGAAAATATCTCATGTTTGCGATGCCAACTGCGATGCCATTTTGACACAGGTGGTGCCATCACAGTCATTGCGATGGCACAAGAGTGGGTTGAGACCATCAATCTGTGTCAAATGGCATCGCAGTTGGCATAAATATGAGAGAATCTGGTGGAACGCAAATCTTGAAGTTGAGCACACTCTCCAAGGCGATTTCCAGACAGAGCTGGCATGCATCCTCATGTGTTGCATCCGTAGAATCGACGGAATGGACCCCCCTCTCACCTTTTGTGTGATGTGTATGTAATCTTCGAACATGCTACACATGATGTAGCTGCTGCCCTCCATTGGCTTATCTTGTTCCTATTCCTTTCCGGTCATAGCTTGCGTTCTGCTGCTGCAGATTATGTGGTACTCGAGCCGGATAAGCCACCGGGGTTGAATCCCATCGGAAACGTGGACCCAAATATGGACCTGCTGGTGGCGCTGTGCCAAGTGACCGCAGCACATAACAGGACAGGCGCGACCTGCCTTTTCATCAGCGAGGTTCGGCCCTGGATTGACGCTCGACATTCTCAGCAGGTGCCGAAATTCCTATGTTCATTGTGTTGTCCACCAGTACTAAGAGTGTAGACTGTCGGTGTAATTAAAACATGGTCTTGCTTGACATTCAAGTTTTGGATCTTTGCATCTGTCGTCCCATTCGTTGATCTGCTTCCATGTGGTCGGCATTGTTAAGTAATACTCTGTGTTGTAGTTGCATGGGGTCATGATGGAAATGCATGGAAAATTGTTAAATTTCTGTTCTTTCCTCTGTTCTTGGCTGGATTGCGTTGTTGTTGATCCAGCGTCAGGAAAGAACCTGAATCCCCAGGTGTTGATCTTCTTGTGCTCTCTGATTTGTGCATACCGACTAAATATTCCATGGGACGGAGTGGACGTGATAGATTGACTTAATTTGACGAAATGCTGTCTGTTTTGCCCAGGATGCTGCAACTGCGCTGATGCTGGCGGCAGCTATCACCGCAACAATATTGATGGTCCTGTGCAATTGATTTGATAGGCGTTATGAATGTGCTTGGTTCGGGCCAGCGATGGGGCTAGGAAACGAAAGCCGTATGGCGCTGAAAATGGAAGAGGGGTTTATATTCCACCACACCACTGCCAGTCAATTTCATCCTGTATTGTAGCTGTGTATCCATAGATTTCATTCTGTATTCTAGCGTGTGCGTAGCTGTCTCGATACAAGTCGAGAAATAGGCTTTGGCAACGAGTGCAATGCATTTGGGATGCATTCAGTTTCCTATGATTGTGTTTGCTCACCTCAAATTGGCATTTTTCCATGTCCAGTTCAGTAGTTTGATGAGATTTTGCAGGTGCAGGTTTTGTTGAGTAATCTTGTAAGAACGCTTGCGTATTATGTTGATATTACAAGACGTGTATGGGTTTGCCAAAGGGGGTACCATCCAATCTGGGGCCCTTTGGGCTACCCAAATTGTGTATTCATGTCCGGCCAATGGATGCCTGCAGTGCGGGTATCGGTGGAAAATCATGTTGACCCACCCGCTTGGAACCACCTGCAAACCGCGGCCAGGCACCCCTTGGCCTCTGCGCCGCACGCCATGCAACCCGCTGGTGACCCTGGCAACTTCAGAGGCCCCACGCACGGGGCTGTGACACAGCTCGGTCCATGAAAGATGCGCAAGCGCTGTCATGGGGATTGGCAGTCGCGGCTCGCGGTGAGCAGGCACCCGAGGGCCACCCAGCGAGGCGGTCACCCGGTTGGCCAGGCATCCGGGATAGGAGCGGCAAGGCCAGCCAACCGTGCTTGCAAGAACATTCGCTCTGCTGCAAGAGCTGCGCATTGTGCTGGGGTCGGCGCTCGTGATTCAAACTTCCGGTCACGAGCTGGGAACACTAGCGGGAAAAGGACCAAATAACACTTCTTGCGAACACATGTACATGCATTGCATCAGTATTGTGCATACTAAAAACACGTAAATAACCCAAACCCGTAAACTCTGTAAACGTTTGAGCACGTGTCATTTGGCCGTTTCTTTCCAGGCTTGGTTTCTGCGTTTACATTTACGTTTTACTTTTATGTTTTTATGGGTGAAAACGTAAATTTGCAAAAGAGATTTCTGCCACTATTGTAACGTTTTTGCGGCTCCCTGAAACACCCAGGTTATGGGATGAAAGTACAATGGTCTGCCCTTCGCCATCTCCAGCACCCGCAACACAATGTCCAGCTCGTCCTTGGCAAGGGCGATGATGGTGTTTAACAAAAGCTCGTTTTCTGCCCCTTCCCTGGCGTCTGACTGCCACTCTCCGGACCCTGTAAGCCTGTATGTACTGTCCTTATGTACACCGGGCAGTTTTTACGTTGTATTTACGCATTTTTACGCATTTTTGCGCGTAAAAACGTAAATACGATCAGTTTTACGGCCGCCGTTGGTTTTTACGCCGCGTAAAAACCAAGCCTGTTTCTTTCCTTTTGGAATTTTATCTCATGGCTCTTTTCCACAATAGAAGAGAACGGGTCGCGCTCTAGGAAAGTTTCGAGGTCTTTACTGCCACTGTTCCTGCCCGCGGATCCACACCACCCTCCGCTACGAATGGCATGGACAACGAATTTGGCACTCCGCAATAAGGAGCACATTGTTTTGGCCGTGGCTCACCTGCTTAGGAAGTTGCGGTGAGGCAGGGGCACCTGCGTAGGCGCGGATCCGCGCTGGAAGTCGGAGCGCACTGCAGATCCGTTCATGCGAGATGATGGTCACAGAATGCGGGGTAGGGGTGGGGGCAGCGATATTCGCGACCGTGTCATGGACTCGCGACAGCAGCTTCATTGCGGAATTCTTAGGAGGGGCTTGACCCTAATGTTCCCGTGAACAGTTTCACTTTGAAGCTACTGGAATCAATCTAACTGTGAAGCTCCTGGGCTGAGCTTCGACTTGTTCAGGATCGAGAATCAACTCTCTGAACATCAGATCTCGCCCCCTGCCCCTCAAAGGCAAAGCGTCCCCATGAAAACAATCCAGTAGAAATATTCCTGCGGGGACACACATTGATTTCCCCTTTGTAACCAAGAGAGGCCAACTGGCGGTGGACATGCTATTTTGAGTTCTGCTTCCACCTCACGTGCTGTGGATAGCGGCATCTATCCATTCAGCAGACATTGAAATATCCCACGCCCATCGCCTGCGCGTTCCCTAGGCTGTCCGCTGGTATCGGTGCCGCACGCTCGCCACTGAGCATACTGCAACGCGGAGAATACTCTCCGAGTGGCCCTTCGGGTGCTGCGCCGGATGGCGCAACCATAGCTGGTTTTGCCGTACTTCAACGAACACATTGCCTCTGTTATTGGGGATCGCTCTGACACACCCAAACTGTCCGCGCGTTCTGTGTAACCTTTCCTCACGTTCGAGCGTATCCCGGACACATACGACAAGCCGGCCCGTTGGAACCAGGCTTGGGTATTACGCCTTAAGAACTGAGCGCACTTATGCAATAAAGCTTGAGTGTATTTACGCTTTTACGCGCAAAATTGTTCTTGCGTTTTTACCCGCAAAAACGCATAAAAATAAGTCGTTACAGCGTAAGTACAGTCCCGTGTACATAAGGACAGTACATAAAGAGTTGTGGAGTCCAGGGAGTGGCAGTCAGACTCGCAGGAATGGGTATAGAACGAGCTTTTGTTCCATGCAGCCGTTGCCCTTGCCGAGGGCGAGGCGGGCACTGTGTTGGGTGTGCTGGGGATGACGGAAGACTGATCATTGTACGCAACTTCCATAGTGTAACCTGGCCCACCCAACGTGCCGGCAAAGCATAAAAATGGCTGCGAAAATACCATTTGTCACAAATTGACGTTTTGCCGAGTAAAAACGTAAACGAAAAACCGTAAACATAACATAAATATGTTAACGTCAAACGTACTCGCCAAAAAATAAACATTGACATATAAACGTCAAAACGTAAACATAATGTCAAAACGCAAATGCAGAAAAGTAAACGTGAAAAGCAAACGTGAAAACGTAAACGGGAAAACGAGAATGCAAGCGTAAAAATCAAGCCTGGTTGGAACCGAACCCATTGGCATTGGATAGCTGGCAGTGGGGCGCGTCCCGGATGTACTACATTTATTTGCAACCCTCAGTTCTATGTGTTGCAGCATCAGGAGTTTAGGGACTTTAGAAATGTAACAAATTCTTACGAAAAGCTGTCTTACCAGCCCTCGTGTGGCTCGCGAACGCCACAAACGGTAGGTGCCTCATTAGTTTGATTTGGGATGCACAATAATCTTCAAAGGAATAGAATCGCTGTCCCTAGATGTCTCTCCCGTTTCATATTTCGAAGATGTGCGTGAGGGTGCTCAAGATGCGTGAATCAACCCATGAAATGTGGCGTTTGGAACAGGAGCACTACAGTGCTCCTACAAGCTCCACCTTTAACTATTGGTGTTCAGTGATGGGCTACTAGAAGTAAAAATGCACTGAGCGATGCTGATGGCATGTGGGCAGAAAGGGTGGACACCCCCTTCTATCCTGCCGTGCAACTCCTTCCACCCCACACCACCTTCCTTTCTATCCCGGTGTCCATCCACTTGAATGCCGCTTCCCACACCACGTTCCAAGCTTCTGTTGGCGTGTCTCTTTATCACACCTTTCATGTCACCGCTGCCCTGCGGCACAGTCAGACTACGAGCTGCTGGTACCTGCCTGCAAGTGCCCCGCCTCATGTTGCGTGAGGGCAGGACCCCAACTCCTCATGTGCGTGTCGGCCACGTTGTTGCCGCTGACTGACGGTTCTTAAGCCGTCGACTCAGGCGGCCATCAACCACACCACCGCAGCACCGAGGCCTTGGCAGCCCCTTGGAGCGGTCCCAGCCAGCAACTCGGGAGGTGAGCTCGCGTGACGCAGCCTCAGGCCCGCGGGAGCCCTGCAAGGCTAGCGCACCTTACGCGGACCAGACGCCCACCCCATCCATCTCACTCCTCCCCAGGGCTGGCCGCCAAGTCTTTCCTGATTCGGCAACCTTTTCAGATGCGAACATTCGCGGCCCCGTTATCATTTTCCCTCCCTTTGCGCCTTCTCTGCCGCAGGCACAGGCGGGCAGCCATGGACCCCTTGACGCCCATCTCGACCGAGGCCCTTGCGCACGCCGCCGGAGCCGCGCTCGAGACGGTGAGTGAAAAACCACGGGCAGCATCCACTTGCTTCCAACCGGCGATTGGCGCGGAGGGCAGATCTCCGACAGCTCCGAAAACACTGCTGGAGGCGCTTTCGTCGCGCCGGAAGCCAGCAACCAGCAGCCGTGTGCTCCCCGACCAGGCCCATCTAAGTGTTGGTGACCATTCCGGAGTCCCTGGGCACTTGTCTGTGCGTGTCCCCGACAGACTGTCCCAGTTAGGGCATCCCCATAGACCGTTTTCTGCGTCGCTAGGACCTTCCGCACCCGCGGACGCTTCTGGCCACTTCACCAGACCCAAGGTCTGGTGCCGTGGTCCGGACTCCCCCACAATAGCACCACGTTGCGCTAACGGCACCAGATTGTCCTCAAGGTGAGCTTCGCCTGTAAGGATCGACTGCAACTTCCGCCGCCGCGGCGCACAACAGCTCCCGCGTCGCTGCGCGTGGAGTACGAGGGGATGCGATCACGCATGGCCTGTAGCCAGCGGCCGTCGGCACGACCTCCAAAGCACGCCCGGAAACCCGTTCAGGCGCATGACCAGGTGGCTGGGCTCACCGAGACCCCCCCGAGTAGCCAAGCTGCTCAGCGGTCAAGTGGTTTTGAAGCTGAGGCTCACCAACCGACTCGATCTGCTCGTTTCAAGCCCAACAAACCTGTGCCGGGTGCCGTTTACAGCTTCCTAAGCGGTCGTGGCTCCGGAACCAGCTTGGGTGGTGCCTCAGTCCCACCTGAGAATTGTGTTGCAAGCTGTTTCCGGATTCGACAGGAGGCTCTAGCGTGGGAAACAGTGAGCCAGCACGTCCGCAAAGGCTACCACCACGCCTGGCGACACTTATGCACGTGAGTGCCGGCGCTTCCTGCGGTCGCCTCCTGGTCGCGGCTCGCTTTTTCGTGTGGAGCTGCCGCCCGATTCGAACACCCCGAAGGTGTGTGCGAGGGTGCGCGCTACAAAAGTCGGTGTTTCTCCTGGAGGGCCCTGCAGAGGGCAGAGTTCGGCCGCGGTGGCGAGCCATGGGGGCGAAGAAGGGAGGAACGCGCTGAAAAATATTTATGCCTTTAAAGTTACTTTAGCGTAACTTTAAAGTTACGTCGGGAATCATGCCGAAAGATTTTGTGAAACCGAAACTCGCCGTGAGAGGCTGCCCGCCGATCAGTCAGGGTTGGGCGCCTGTAGCCCGGCCAGGATCCAGGAAACAAAATGCCGACTGATTGGCGAAGGCCCCATTGATGAGTCTAATGCTAACGTCAAATTTTTCAGCTGCATTGTGCAGCTGCACCGCGTGTATCTATCTTCTATGCGAATCGACGGCGCACAAATAGGTTGTACACTCAGCGTGAGTGCAGAAGGCTGGGCCAAATGACGCTGCACATTCGTTCATTGGCACAGCGTCCCATATCCTGGGTATCGACTTCGGGATATGGGCCCCAAATATCCCATTCGAATAGAATAGGATATAGGGACCCCATATACTCTACATATCCCGCATATTGAGTAAAGCATGGGCCAGGTATCCTGGATACTTTGGCAGGATCTGGCCATATCCTGGATATGCATATCCAGGAACGGCAGCATTTTCTGACGTTTATTTGTTGACTGCCAGCAGCTTGTTCATGCGCATGCACGGTGGAGGGGTATTTGCGAGCAAAACTTTCAGCGAACATGATGCTAGTGTTTGCGTACTCTTGCGGCAAAGCATGGAGAATTTGCTTAAAATTTTCACCTGGCATTACCATTCTTCTAACCATCCCACAACCGTCTGTGTCCACATTTTCAAAAAGAATTTTAAATGTGGCTGTTGGGAAAGCGGAGCAGCTGCTCTGGTGATGGTCAATATTTGATTATGATACACATCATTTATGTGTAGGTGCCATGAATGGAAACAGAATAAGATTGCCGAAGTTTCAGCGAGCAAAGATATAATAATGTGTCTTCTCGTTTGTGAAAGGACAGGAAGCTGTAGGCTTGTGAGTGCCTCCACCGTGGCAATGTGCCATCGGAGCGGATAGCGTCAATCGCCATCAGCGTTGTCAATGGATAAAATCTAGGTCAGTCGCAACGGCACACAGCTGGATTGGTGTCGAACTTCTATTGAAGGAGTAAGCTTCGTGAAGGAGGTGAACAAATCAGGAGTAGCAAGATCCTCGACATCGGCAGTCTCAAGTTTTCAAGGCTGAAGTTGCATTATATCCTGCATATTTTCCTCCGGATAGCCAGCTCAATTGGAAACACGCTGGCAACCATATATTCGATGAAGACGAAAGTTACCCCTAAAACCATCTGAGAAAGCCCTTCATGTGCTACTGTAGGTTTTCCAAGGCGTACGGATCCGAATCGCCTGCCATTGCATGTTTATCAAGTCCAGGATGCACCAAGATCCTAAAGGTCAGTCTTTCAAGACGAAGAGACAGCCTACGTGCTTTGGCATCCAGGCTGTGGCACCACAGCGGAAATCAATGAGTAGGTACAAGCGATCCGGCGTCTTGCATTGGGCTTTGATGACAGTAATGATTTCAGCTGGGATGGTAATCGGAGCGAGCCAGCGGACAGGCACATTCGACATCCATGATGTTGACGCCATAGAAAACGCACTAGCTAACGGGTACCTCACATGCATCTTTCTGGGGACCTTCATCATGAGCAGCGAGACTTCAACGTATCTGTCATCGTCGTTCGGGGACGAATTTTCCTCAGAAGATTCGTTTGAAGAAGCCCTCTACGAAGCTTTGGTCAATGCGCCCAGCATCTTCCAGTCAGATGACTTCACGGGGTATGCCGAGCTCCCTGGGCACAAGGCCATGTGGATCGATGCGACCCGTTACTACTGCAGATGCCTGGACCCGCTCTGCGTCCAGAGCCGTGTGCTGATCAAGCACGGCGGGGACAACCAATGCCTCATGGCGGTTGAGGCATCCAATCCATCTCATGTGTTGAGCTGCGGGGATTTTTACCGAGTCGCAGATCCTGCACGCACCGCACTGGACGGCAAACTGCCCGAACTCCCCATCCCGTCCGTCTTCAAAGGTAACCCCAACGCGCAGGGCTTCCTGAACGGCATGTCTGGGTACATGTTGGGAGGAGTGGCTGAGCGGGGCCTAAGGAATTTTGTGAGAGAGTTGCACCGACAAGAAAGCCACCCGTTGGCCGAATGGATAACTCACGAGTATCAGTTGCGCAGGCTTGCGGACGACAACTCTCCTGTCGCCAGCGCGAGGGGAATCAAAAGGAGTCACGGGATTTTTAGAAAACTTATTGCCAATCTTGGAGACGCTGGCAGTGGGAGCGAGCTGTGGCTGTACCGCAACACTCGCACCGACGCGAGCATCATTGCCACGAAAGGTGGTAACATATCCTTTATGGAGCCCTCTTTGACGGAATCGGCCGAAGTTCGAGAAGCCCTATCTTCCATCGCCAATATGAGTGTCGAGTTTTCTGGAATCCAGGCCCTTACAATTGAAGTTGAAGACGTTTTGAAATGCGCCGAAGAGGGTCCAGGCTACTTGGCAGCAGACAAGCGACACGTGCTGTACAAATTGGTGAAGGAAGTCGATGCATCAGGGAGTCCCATGCAGTGTTTAGAGGCAGGTGTGTCGCTGGAGACGCTTCCGGGAACGAATGGCGGAGTGTCGGTGGAAAGGTCGCTTGGTATGGCAGAAACGGCGCTGCCCGCCATCGATGCTGCGCTGGCCGTTGTGTCTCGCGAAGCACCCACCTCATCCAGCCCTACTGAGATCACCCTGGCATTCGTAGTGGCAACTTCTACCATCATTTTCGAGCAGCTGTCAATTGGTGTGACACTCGTGGTGAGCGCATCATTCAGACTCAGTACATGGCTCAGACGCCAGCCGAGCTGGCCTGGAGCGATTGCGGCGTGCTCCGGTACCCGCTGGCCGCACACAACCGCGCTGCGCAAGTTGAGCAAGCCATCTAGTAGTACCCGCATTCGGATGGGCAAGGTCTTTCCGGCAAAGCTCTTCCTGGCGGTACTCATATTCGTGCTTCCAGAGGTGACCGTTCTGGGATGGACGTTCCTCCCCCTTGTGCTGCTGATCATCAAGGAGCACAACGTCTACTGGACCCACACCTTCTATGATGCCAACATCTTGCGCATACCTCAGCCGTTGTCTGGCAGTACGGTGGTTGTAAACACGCCCATGAGGATCATAACGAAGCAAGTTTCGCCCAATTACCTCTGGGTTCTGGCTTGGGGTATACTGGTTTTCGCTGTTGCGGTTGTGTTTCATCGGAGAAAGTTGTTCAGGTGGTGCAGCGTCATGCGGAACTTCAATGCCGATCAAGTGCAAAGGAGGGACGGCCGCAGTATTGCCGAAAAGGAGTGGTTCGAGCCTTGGCTGTGGGGCATGTGGCATCTCTATTGCGACGATCTGACAGGCAATCGGGAGGACGTGCTGTGCGACGTTAGCAGAGTATATGCGATCAAGAACAAGTCCGCAGTCCAGATGGTGGATTTCAGCCCGTGGGATTCTGCATTCAAAATATGCTGAAGAATGCATGCAGCACCCTATGCTGTGGCAAACTGGCCCATTGGAACCGAACGCGTTAGCATTGGGTAACACATTAGCATTGGGAGTGAGGCGCGTGGCGGATGTGCTTCCATGTCTTCCCCTTTCATGTTCCGAGGGTGTGCATAACCATGTATTAAAAAGAGCATGAAATGTGGGATTCGCAGCAGGAGGATGATATTGGTGTTCAGTGATCACTTACCGAAAAGAGAAGCTGGGCGATGTAGGGACATCATGTTGACACTTGGGCAGAACGGATGGCCTGCCGTGAAGGAACAAGCCCTTTGGGATGTGCCTGTAACTGCTTTGCATCCAACTCGTTCCCAGACACCCATCACAGTACAGCTTCCCTAGCGGCGAAACAGCCAATGACCTAGCCACATGTGCTCGGATTTACTCGTATCATACGCTTCGCATATCCAGTAATTGAACGTTCGCGGCACAACGACGTGGTGAGAAAGGGGTGCCAACCGTCGGGAATACGTATCGAACCGCCAGCTCCGCGCCACCTGCAGACCGTGGCCAAGCACCTCGCGGCCACCGCGCATCCTGCATGAGGCCCCAGCAACCCTAGATACGGTGGCTGTACCCAAAAGCGGAGCAGGTGGAGTGGTGGGGATAGGCAGTTATGGTGTTTACTCTAGAAATTCCCACATGTAGGGAACAGCCTTACCGCCAGATCTCTTTCACTAGTAATAACGTAGGCCAGATGACACGGTCATGACAGAGTCTGATCAAAATCCAACTGATTCGTTTCGGCAAATGTGGTCCCAAATCACACGGTCAATACACACATTGACACACATTCTACACGTTTTCAACCGGGTACACTTGGGAACCATGTAGTCTACACGGTTCCCAAGGGGACCCGGTTGAAACTGTGTGTTGAGCGTGTGATTTTGGGACCACATTTTCCGACAAGGCTCAGTTGGATTTTGAGCAGACTGTGCCATGACCATGCCATCTGTCCTGTTGTTGGCTAGTGTTTGGCTTCAGTGAGATATGCTTCAGGCTGCGTGCTTGGCAATGTGTGGGTCAGCCTCATGGAAGTCAACCATGACTGGGTATGTGACTACAACAGGGTGGCATGTGTGGCACACATGCCGAATTATCACTAATTCAGTTTCGAATCTGTCATCCAGTCGCGCCCAGATCCCATCCACTCGCCCTGAAATCGTTGGCCCCTGCCCTCCAGTCGTGAGGGGGACATAAAATGGCACGGGCACGTACTCATTATGCAGCCTGTCACTGTGTTGTGACAAATGGCTGTCACTGTGTTGTGTCAAATTGCGGGGTGCTACAATTTTTTTGCCAAATATACAGCGATTCCCCCGGGACGTGTTTTGCCACAAGTTGTCGAATTGTCACTGATCCATGGCACGCGGGCGGTCTCCCTGATTGGGTACCTTGTTCCTTTTAATGAACATGTACTTACAGGCCCGGGAGCCCGTGGCGTCTCGCCCACCAAATACAGGGATTTTTGCCGGAGATCTATGCCCGCTCAACAGCAAATTTTGAATGAACGTCCCAAGTCGGGTCGTGTTCCTGGCACTCCACGTACTCGCTGTCGTGCAAGTGACATGCGAAACTTGCTTGATATGAGTCTCTGGCGGTACATTTCATGTCACTCTTCGTCATATTGCGTCAAAGGCAAGGGGGGTTCCTGCTCAAGGCCCAAATTGTACATTTCGAGCACTCTCCCAGGGGTGCCATAGAAAGGAACGTGCAAGATTCTGCACGTATTTCCCATATTTCCCAAATCTCTTTGCCTTGCGACAGGTGGCCTCAACGTGCCTGGGTCCGCTTCACCTTTTATGCTTTTACGCGCAAATACGTAAATTTGCAAAAGGGGCTGTTTCTGCATATGTGTTTACATTTCCCCAGCTCGTTGTGACATCTAGGCAACACGCAAAACATCACGCACAATGATCAGTCCTCCGCCTCCTAGAACACCCGCAACACAGCGTGGACTTCGCACTCGGTAAGGGCCACGACAGTGTGGAACAAGGACTCGCTTTTTGCATATTACAGCGCGTCTGGCTTCTGCTCCCCGGACACCCGAAGGCTGTATGTACTGTCCCTATGCACAAGGGGCTGTATTAGCATTGTCTTTACGTATTTTCACGCGTTTTCACGCGTAAAAACGTAAATACAATTTGTTTTTACTGCGTAAGTATCAAGCCTGACTGCATGGAGCTGGACTCGCAGTACAGCGCCGGCATTCAGCTTGTCATGCACATTAGGGGAGTCGGTGTGGTGCAGATGGAGCAGAAATAAATCGAGGCAATCATTCCAGGGGTAGTTTGTGCTTTCGGAAAGGATGGACACAAGCACATTTTCTGGATCCCGAATTTTGAATGGGTGCCCATATCGTAAAGAATGTATGGTACTAAATATTCTAGAGTGCCGAAAATAATTTAAAAAAAACAAGAGTGCGATTGATAAGAAGAAGGATCGCAGGGGCATAGTGTGGATAAATAAGAAGTCCAACCATGGTATATTCCGGTCTGCTGTTGCCGATGGCGAACTGAGCCTTGCTGCATAATTACATCCTCCGTCCGGAATTCATTGTCCTCTATGACTTTTGTGTCTTACTTCTCCATCATAGATACCTCATTTTTCAATAAAATTTCTTTCGAAACTGCGCCTATGTTTTGAGAGTATGCAATCATAATTTCAAGTCAATCCGCTGAGTATTTCGGACTCGGCAGCACTTTGTAGCAAGGGTCATCCAGCCAGAAACCCACCAGTTTTTTAACAGTCCTGCTGGAATGGCCATTTTCGCTGTTTTGAGGAGCACGCCTTTGCGGCAGGGTAACAGAGCCGCCTGGGAAAAACATCCACACCTTTTAGACAGAAGATCGTGGAGGTGCTTGCAAAGGAAAAAGGCCCCATGAGACGTGTCTTAAAAGTTCTGATCGCGGAAGTCGCAGTGTCTTGCAGCTGCAATTCAGTCTCCATTAGCCAAATCATAGACGCCCATCGTGTCCAGATTTCTGGACCACGATTTTTCGGACCTCCAAATCCACTACGATGGATACTGTAGGAAGCCTCCCAAGTTCCTCTCAGATCTTTAGGAAGGTGGTGGCCATCACCACATTCAACGGCCGACAATTAGGGGGCAATTAGGCACTGGCCTTCCTGGACAGGAATGGTGAATCGACCATTTTTTGGCACATGAAGGGCTTGAGCTTGAGAACTCTAGCTGGATGGATAAAATGATGTCCCTCAAGGAGAAAAGTACTTGCTGGGCTGCGATGGATTGTGGATTGCACATAGGAGTTGGCAGATCGTGGCAGTTTGTGGGGTGGGCCAGGTTGCCCACAAAAGCAACGATTCAAGCCTTCATCGAGGCAGATTGTCCCAGCAAGTCTACTACATAACCTTGGAATAATAGCTCGCACATATTACAATCTTGCATGCCTTGGACCCTAGCCTTATCCGCTTGCTTTACGTCCGCATGTTAAAGATCAACGATGGCTGAGATTTCAGAAATCGAAAAAACTGCAACGATGGACTTCCACGATGGGGATCTAAACACGCTCAAGCATGTTTGGCAAGCGCTATTCCACGTAATGGACGCCACCCTTCATCACAAAGGCGGCAACGACTTGTCTTTGGCGCACCAAGGAAGGGAGTGACCCAAAAACGTGCGGATCTCTAGCAGATGTGGAATCTACACGCACACTTCTTGGACGAATTTTGGCGAATTTGGGAGCCACTCAGAGGGGTTGGGACTAACGTTTTTCTTGAAAATTGGTAGTTAAGGGTTTTGCAACCCAATCTTTCTGATTCTGATGTTTTATTGTAAATTTAAGGTGTTCTTTGTAATGAAATTTGTCTCTCGAATAGAGGACAATTAATTCCGGACAGAGGAAGTACATGCATGCAAAAATTCATTGAATTTTTTGGATCATTCATCAGGGCTTCTTTTTCGTGTTTGTGTTTATGTTTTCGCTTTTATGATTTTATGCACGAAAACCTGAATGTGCAAAAGAACATATTTTTACGGTCACTTTTACGTTTGTAAGCTCCCTGGGACACCCAGGTTACACGAAGAAAGTTGCATATATCGATGAGCCCTCTGGAATCTCCAGCACCCACAACACAACGTCCACCTCGCCCTTGGCAAGGGCGATTGTGAGGCTCAAAAGAACAATTGATAAGTGGTTGTGTGACATATGGAGATACGTGATGAAGTATGGCACGGTGAATGTGGTGATGGTGTTATGATGACATGTACATGGAAAAATGAGAGGGGAATGGAACGAATGGTGACACACTCATTCTGTAATGCATCTGGTTATGGTCTTGCTTCCCTTGCCTGGGAGCGACCGAGTGCAGATCAAGCGCGAATGGTCAGCGCGATAGCGATGATGGCGTTTAAACAAAATCTCATCTTTTGCCCCTTCCAGGGCGTATTGTTGCTACTCTCTGGACCCCGCAAAACTGTATATACTGTCCCTATGTACATTGGGCAGTTTTTACATTGTATTTACGTAATTTTACGCATTTATGCGTAAAAACGTAAAAACTAAGTGTACGCATAAAAACGTAAATACGACCTGTCTTTACAACGTAAATCCCAAGCCTGGTCTTCGTTGGCCCCATGTCACACACGTGGCAAATGGGGCCGGCAGGGCCAATAGAGACGTCAGCACAAAATTCACGCACATGAGCCAAGCTGCACTGGCAGTGGGACCTGTTGCCGCCACAAGAGCTGTCTGCGCCGCGCTGCTGCTAGGTGTCGTCGTTGGACATGCGCCCTAAATTGGACCCCTGGTGAGGCACTAAAGGCCCAATTCCCGCATCACTGGGGGGCTGTGACATCGCAGCCCCATGGCCCGTGGTGTCTTTCGGTGGGGGGCCTGGGAACCCTGACTATGCCCCCACCCTCGCTTGCGATAAATCTCGCCGATGTGGCATCTACCAATGTATCACTGCCTTGTCAAGTGGATGCAGTCCAGGCGGTCCTGCTGCAGAGCCATAGATGCTAGACCAGTATATACGCTTTGGGGCTGATGGGCAACAATGCGGTCCCGATGTTTGGGAGATACTGCGGTCACCTCCTTGCCTGCAGACAAAATAGGACACGGCAAGGGAACCAGGGATGGAGTTGCAGTTAGAAGCAAAAACGCCCCAAGTCAACGTTCAAGTGGCGGGCGCATGGTTATGCCGCCTTACGCGGAATATTTGTCTTGTATACAAAGCCAACTCCCAGATGCTGCATCCCCTGGGAGTTGCCACTCCTGGAACCAGTGTGAAACGACCTTCTACGTCCTAGCGTACAAATCGCTAACAACCAACCCGCACCACAATCCATATTAGAGCCCTCTGCACGATACTCCTGAATCCCTGGTGCACCAAAATAATACCTCCCGGGTCATATGAAATCATCCCTCACTCCATAAATTCATAACCTGACAGGTCGTTGAGACTCCCAACCCGTCTAGGTCACTCCTAGCACAGCAACGTAGCACTCGTTTCATCATACGGTCGTCCCAACACATGGATCCAATCACTCAAGCTTTAATGTTCCTCATCTGGCCTTGCAAGGCCAGGGTCATCAATTGATGATCCGCACTCGGCCTGGACGATCTGTTCACCAGCATTGACGATCCGTTCCCGGCCTTGGCGCTCCAGTCCCCGGCCTTCATGCCCCAGTCCCAGGAGTGGGGCGGGACCGATGGGAGTCATCCTTATCGGTGTCACGGTGACACTGTCACCACACTGGTTTCAGAGCACAAAAGAAGTAATTCCAGAGTCAGGGGTTCATCCATCTGTTCAGAGGGCTCAAAAAGGATGCGGCTTGGATATCCATCGACGATGGTCGCCTGTTCATAAGGTTAGTAGAACAAAGGAGTCAATCATTCAATGGTCATTCCATAATCAGAACATTCCAGTACCCATTCTCTAAGCCCCGGCAGATCCAAGCCACCATGCCCTGGTATACCCACAAACAACTGTGTAGACCACACGGTTTCCTAGGATGCACGGTTGAAACTGTGTCAATGTGTGTACTAACTGTGTAGTTTTGGGACCGCATGTGCCGAAAGTACACAGCTGGGTGTTGAGCAGACCGTGTCAGGACTGTGTCGTCTGGCCTGTTTTTACTAGTGGCATTCCAAGAAAAGCAGTGCTGCGGCAATGTTGTACCAACGATCACTAGGATAAAAGGGTCAAATAAGGCGTGTACAAATGTACACGACGTTTACGAGTTTGTGCCATTTACGTGTCTTTAGCATGCTGAACACTGATGAAATGCATGTATATGTGTCGCAAAAAGTGTTATTTGGTCCTTTTTCGATAGCGGATCTCGTTTGTCAGCCATCAGATACATCTGGAACTTATGTAGGCTTTCATGAGGAAATCCTTGGGCCTTTGGATCAACGCTATCCTTCAGAGCTCATGTCTGCAGTGCGGTGTTGCTGCAAGGGGCTGTCAATATTGCCTAAAAGTCAACCGCATTTCCGGATGAGGAAAGGACCCGAATTCCCAGGCGCTGATCTTCTTGTGCACTCCAAACTTCTGCATATTGGTGAAAATATTCAGCGAAGTGGACTGGTCTTAATGGATTTACTTCACATGCCGAGATGCTGTCTGCTTCGCCCAAGATACGGCAACTGCTTTGATGCTGGCGGCGGCTATTGCTGGTGCCGAGATGCGAAGCTTGCTCATGGCTTTGATGGGGTGATTTTTGGGAAAGGAATTCCTGGTGAGGCCAACGGGAACTGGACATGCCATGCTGGAGTCAGCCAGACAGGAACACCAATCTTTCATTGAGTATATTTGTGGTATTGCCGTGTAAGGAATATCCCTCGTTACAGATTCCAAGGCTGACTCTCCTTCCCCTGCATCTCCATGTGGACGATTGCTCCACATAGGGATGCACCATCGTGATGGGGCCCAACCCCACCAGGCAAGCCGTTGTCGCAGCCGTGGATCATAAATCGGGGTAGCACCCCACTGCGCTCGCATTTATGCTATCAGCTCAATAATGTTGATGGCCCTATGCGATCAATTGGAATAAGCATTGTGCACAGGTCGGGTCAGGTCAGTGGACTTGGAAGTGACGCTGCATTGCGCATGAGAACGAGAGATGTACCAAGATTTAACTACGCCATTGCCACTTATTTGCATTGTGTCTCCCAACGGGACACACGTACAGGTGGCACTTATGTATCCAGGAGTTGTCTTTGGTAAACGCGCATTGCATTTGAGTTTCAATCAGTCATTTTTCCATATTAAGGCAAGGACTGCATTCGATACACATAGGTTCCTAAGGTTGTATTCTGTTCGACTCAGTTTGACATGTGTTCAATGTCCTTTGCAGTAGTTTGATGCAGCTCTTTTGGGCAAGACTTTGGTTGAGCCGTCCTGTAATGAATGATTGCGTAGAATGTGAAGTTGTAAGTGCCATTGCTGGTTTTGCCAGAGTAGACTATTCCTTGGGCCATGTCCAGCAAGAAATAGTATTGCTGCCTGCACCAAACCGGTGGCTGCTTGCACCAAGTCACGTGCACATTGTGTCCTAACCTCAGTTTTAGGGTTTAGTTTCAGGGTGAGTTTTAGTTTTAGGTTTAGTTTCAGGGTGAGTTTTAGGGTTAGGGTTAGGGCAGGTTCAGGCGTAGGTTTTAGGGTTAAGTTTTAGGTTAGGTAAGTTTTGGAGGCAGTTGGTACAAGCAGTCACCGATTTAGTGCAGAACGTCACCGATTTGGTGCAGCCAGTAATTGTATGCTCTTGAAGGAAATGGCCGTTGATGCGATTCAAGCGCCCCCCTTTGGAGTGCACACGGGAAGCGTGAGTCCACGATCCACCCACAGAACTTCCCTTTTCATGTGACAATGGCCATCATCCATCACCAACCAGCCATACCGCACTTCAGAGATGCCCACTCATCGCCACAGTATTTGTAATTGTAATTGTATGCCGCCACAGTAATTGTAATTGTATGCCGCCCAGCAACGGGACGCCCGCGGCCCAGGGAGCTGGCGGAAATGGTGTGCCAGGCAGCGGGAAATCATGTCGAACCACCGGCTTCGCACCGTTGTCCACCGCCGCCAACGTGCCTTGCGGCCTCTGTGCCGTAGGCCGCGCTCCCTGCCCGCGGCCCCGCCAGCCCAGCGCGGCCCCGCATACGTGTCCGCTGCGCAGCTGTGCTCATAAGAGCTGCGCAGGCGCTGAAACTGGGTTCGGCAGTTGTGGCTTGGCGGTGAGCGCGCACTCCGAGGGCTACCCATCTTGGCGGTCACCTATTTGGACGAGCATCCGGGATAGGAGCGGCAAGCCATAGGGCATAGGCGAGCCGAAAGAGCTTGGTGCTCGAGATGCAAAACTTGCGGTCACGCACCGTGGCCGTGGTACCCGCCGACGCGCCGACGATCCGGCGACGCCGACGGCCAATTTGACACACACCCCCCCCGCCCCTGGGCGCCATCCCCCCCCCGCCGTACCTGCCGACTTCCCAATGGCGCCCACATTTTGTGGGTTTCTGGGCCCTCCCGTCCCCGTCGGCGCCCGTAGTCACCTTTGGGCGCCGACACCTACCGACGCCCGCCTACGCGTCGGCGCGCGTTTGCCGACTTCGGCCGAGTTGTGGACCGTTCTCCACGTGGCAGACAGAGCGAACCCAACCCCACCCATGGGCAACCCTGTGGCGGCCGCTTTCTGGGCATTCGTGCTGGCGACATTGCAAGGTGGGTATTGCGGACTTGGGGGTGTTCTGCTTGGGTTTTTCGCCTGTAGGGGTCCGGCAGGGAAGGGAGGCGGGGTGATGCAGCCTTTCCCCCTCGCCACGTGTGCCTGCGGGGATTCGTCGGTCGAAACGGCCCGCTTTGACCGCTGGGGAATTAAGGGGTGTGCCCCGCGCGGCGCCCTGCGATGCTGCGGAATGGATCTTGGGGCCACGGATCGGTCTCTGTTGAGCCGCGCTTCCAGCCAACGAACGACTTTGGGGCGCCGTGACGTATTGGCGCGGCCTCCCGGATCGTGAGAACCAATGGAACGGTCCAAAGTGAAGGCCAGTTGCGAGCCCGAAGCGCGCTGTTACTGCGTGGCAACCCTCTGCCAGCCTCTGAAAGCCCACCTGATTGCCGTGATTGCCGTGCATGGCAATAGCAGGCAGTTGGCTGGGCATGGGGCGCCCATGCAGACGAGAGGCGATTTGCAAGGCGACGGGAGCAGGGATAGTAGCGATTGACACCCCCTTTACATCCGCTGTGCGACAACTCTGGCGACATCTGTCGCTGCAGGGGACCCGCCGAGAGCCACCGCAGCCCCCGGCACCCAGCAGGGCGGGAAGGGAAACGACAGGGAATTGAAATATAAGGTGGGGGGCGGGCGAGGTTTGCACGCATCTGGAGGTTGAGAAAGACGCAGAAACAGGATCTGATGTGTTCCCGGGCCCCCTTTAACGCGGCGCGAGTTTCCGGCAGGCACTCGTCCAGTTTGTGCACCAGCCCCCAAGGCGGCGAGGCCAGGGTCGCTGGCCTCCCTGCTGCGCCCGTCGAGTGCCAATGGTTAGTACCGCCCACCTGTAATGACCTCATCCTGCACATTGTCCCACGTTTAAGACCTAATCGTGTACTTTGCGCCGGTCAATTCCGCGTTGATTTGTCCATTTTCTGTGCGTTTCATGTCATTGGCAATTACCCTTCCCAGATGGCAAGCGGGCGGCCTTGCTGATAAGCGGCCCTGGTCCCTCTCCGTGAAACTCTCGCTACGGGGGCGTCGCAACCCTTGGCCCTTACCGGCCCAACTTTCTGCCACCCCACCCGCTAGTGGCCTCAAGGATCCCCCCCCCAACTTCATCTTGCCTGCCTTCACCATCGGCAGCGTAGCAGCCCCCACCCCGCACCCCACCCCAACTACCCACCCACCAAACCCTCTAGCCGCCTGTGTACCTACCGTTTTGCGCTAAACATCCGTGAATCTGTATTCCTGCCAAGTTACAACCGCTTTGCGTCCTCGTTGCCCTAGTTGCTTCTGTTCTTGTACCACCATTTGCGATCTTTACGGGTCCGTGTTGCCGCAGCCGCCTGTATTCTTACTTGTCTCGCAGTCGTTATCGTATAACGCCGTGGATTCCGTGCAGGACGCCTGGGCCGCACCCGAAGACCGGCTTCCGTACGTGGTGTCCATTCGGAGGTCGGGGACGCGTGAGCACGTGTGCACGGGCGCGCTGGTGGCGCCACGGCACGTTGTCACCGCGGCTCACTGTGTGGACCCGGACTCGCAGTACAGCGCAGGCTTGCTGCCCGTGGTGCACATCGGGGCGGTGAGCGTGGAGCAAATGGATTCAACGGAGATCGAGGTAACGCTCTCGGTTCAAGAACTGAATGCTGGGACTTCAGCGGCCTTTTATGCTGTTTAGAGCTGGTATTTGGACTGGATTGTCGGGTTCCTGTGAGTGGGTATGAGCTCATGACACTGCTGTTTAGAGATGGTATTTGGACTGGATTGTCGGCAGTTTAGAGCTGGTATCTGGATTGTCGGGTTCCTGTGCTTTGAAGGGAATGTGCAGTGAGCGGGTATGAGCTGTGCATCGTGACACTGAGTTGAAGCACCTTACCTCCTGGGTGAAGCAGGAAGGGAAGCAAACGTGGAAAAAGTGAGGGTGCAGTCCACATATTTGCTGGGCAACATGTCACACACAACCATCAAGGCACAGGCTCGTCTGGTATCTCTGCTTGCAGGTCAACACATAGCATATACCCCTGTTGCTCAATGATGGTATTTGATAGTTCTATTCTCAAAACATCAATCATGGGGGCAACAATTTATCCCAGCAGTGGCATTTGCTAACGATGCTCAGCAATTGTGCCCAGGTAATGATGACACAGAAAACCGCAATTCACAAGATGTGGTTGGGGGACAAGGCACAGCGCTCACCATACAACATCGCCGTGCTGCAGCTGGTGCGGCCGTCCTCTTACCCAGTGCCCAAGTTGTTGTCTGATCATTTTGAATTGACAACCGGCATGAAGTTGGACGCCCTAGGGTGGGGACCCAACAGTGATGGACCGGCCCTTGGGGGAGCCATTTTCGCTTCTCTAACAGTGGAGAAGCAGGAGTTCATTGATAGAAGCACTTGCAACCGTGCTACACTCTGGGATGATGCTGTGCCATCGGGCATGTTCTGTGCGTTGAACAACGGACGCAAGGCCTCATGTGTCGGTGAGTGGGCTGCAAGTAATCTGGAGGTATCTGGAGTGGAGTGACCTGCTGGAAAAATCTGCCACAGCCTGGCAGATTGCATATGGCACATGAAGCACACAGTCTGTGCTTCATGTGGTATCTGCAATCTGCCACATTCTGTGCTTCATGTGCCATATGCAAGTCGTATACTAATATTTAAAGGTGCTTGGTAAGCTTTGATGTGAAAAGTAAGGACAGACACAACTTGTTTTTTGCTCGCCTGACATCTGCCAGTGCCCAAATTTAGGGTGATATAGCAGCTACCATTCGTATGTGGATCCATAAAGAACGAGAACTCGCATATGTGCTTGTCACAGCATCAGTTGGTTTCTGAAATCCACACACATGCATGCACTTAAACATGTTATTTCTTGGAGTCTGTGGCAGCTGGTGCTGTCCCACAGCAGAAACTGTGACGTTTGGACTGTGTGGTCAACTGTGCTGCGTCACAACACCAACTGTGATGCTTGGAAAATGTGGGCTCGACTGTGCTGCATCACAGCACCAACTGCACAATTGTACAACTGTGCAACTGTACAGCATCATGTGACACTGAAGCGCGCTAATATCACCTAGATTCTGGGCCTTTTTTGAACGCGACTTATAAATATGCCAAGCACATTCCAGGCACTGGACCTATCATGTGTCTCTTGTTCCACATTTCAAAATGAAGAAAACATTCAAGCAACAGTCCTTTGCTCACGGTAAGCAGAAAAATAATGAAACACTTGGCTTATGTGGTGAATATCCATTCAAGAAACAGTGGTGAATGGCATATATAATACCAGTCCTTGTACCGCCTTTTTACTGATCAAGCGTTGATGCTTCTTACATTTCTGAATTCCAGGCCACACCAAATGAGTTTGCTAAAAGGGGTGTTTCTGTGTGCGTGCCAGTCGACTCAGGTTCTCCACTCATGCTTATTGATGCTCCAAATAACAATGTCAGGTCCGGAAAAGCTGATCTCGATTTCCTCGTGGGCTTGAATGTTGATGGATCGCCATGTGGAGCTGAGGGCAAGCCCGACATCTACGTTGACATAAGGCAGCACCACACATTCATTCAGATGATCATTGATGAAGGCCATTATGAGCTCTGACCAAGGCAGTGCTGCAAAATGCAGCACTGCTCCTATCTCGAGAAGAAGTTCTGTTGGAGGCGGATGGTGAAACAGGTCTGAAAGTCACATTTCCAGTCAAACACAGAATGGCAGTTGCCAAACAGAGGAGAAGCGTTTGAGGAAGGCACCGATTTGTTCCCGTGGTCAGCACCCCTTCTTCGCCAACATTCTCCAGTGGGCAGCGGAAATATTTTCTTGAGGTACGACAGTCAGAGCACAAAATTGAGTGAAAAGACGAGACTTCAATCACAGCTGCAAGTTGAATGTGCTACATTTGGTGAACTACAAGCTGATCCAATCAAGCAACATCTGGGAATCATCAAGACACGTCCAAGGATAAAAGCCACATCAAGCTGGCAAGAAGTTACAAAGGTTGCCGTTATGGATACAAAACTGTTGAGCGGCGTCTGGTAATAGCTGTGGGTGATTGTGAGCTGGGTGCAGACAGCGCTCCTTTCTTCCAACAGATGACAAAGTTGTTTGGTTTCAATTTGTTGTAGAATCAGAGTCTCAGTGTTCCGACCGATGTGGCATTGTGAGCCATGATACATTTGGCGGATTCCTTAGGATCCAACGTCCTTTGGTCCACAGTTGAAAACAATCTTCTCGTTGCATCAGTTTACGCTTAGATTAGAAAATAGCCGCAATCAACTAGTGTCATAGCAGCTCGACAGTTACAAAATAGTGTTTCAAATGGGATTACCTTGGAGTTTGGAATTCGCCTTGGCTATTTGGATAGGACAAAACTGGCTTTGGTTCCAGGCAAAGTGGTCATTGCACGTGTCAATCCAATCGTCGTGTAGGAAGTCGACCATAAGGGGTATAAGAATGAGTGCCCCGCTGTTGCGAGAGGTGTTTTTTGGTCATGTGTTGTCACGTCTGTTCCAATTTGATTGGTGAATTGTCTTTCACGGGTCGTATAGGACTTCAAACCACTGGATAAATGAGAGTGACCGTCCCATTGGTGTAAGAGTAATTGGTGACGCGGTGCCCTGAGAGCGGTCCACAACCCGGAACCGAGGCGTCACCAGGGCGGTGGGGACGGCGGGGGCAGCACCGGGCCCGGGGCGGCCCCGCTACACCGCCAGTCGGGGCCGTACCGGGACCCTGTAGGCCGCTGGCCGGTGGCGTACAGGCACCCGGTACGCTGCCCGCCGACTATGTACCGGGGCTAGGGGCCCGACTCTCCCCGGCTGCCGAGGAGGGAGGGCGGGGAGGCGGCCGGGCTGGTGGGCCCCAAGGCACCCCTCGCCGGCCGAGGGGGAGTGTGGGGGAGGTGGCAGAGGCGGTGGGCCCAAAGGCACCCCTCGCCAGCCAAGAGGGGGGGAGGGGGGCGGGGGACGTGGCGGGGGCGTCCCAGGTGGTGTGCTCCAAGGCAACCCCCGCTGGCCGAGGGGGGAGGCCAGGGGAGGCGGCGGGGGCAGCTGAGGCGGGGGCAGCTGAGGCAGCCGAGGCGGCCGAGGGCGGTGGGCCCAAAGGCACCCCCCGCCAGCTGAGGGAGGCAGGTGGGGGAGGCGGCGGGGGCGGCTGAGGCGGTGGGCCCAAGGCAACCCCCATCTTCCAAGGGGGAGGGCGGGGGAGGTGGCGGGGACAGCCGAGGTGCCCAAGGGCGGTGGGCCCAAAGGCATCCCCCGCCGGCCGGGGGGCGAAGGGTGGGAGGGGGGGGGCCGAGGCGGGGGGCCCCAAGGCACCCCACGCTGGCTGAGGCGGGGGAGGTGGGGGAGGTGGGGGAGGCGGCTGGGGCGGCAGAGGCGGCCAAGGCTGTGAGCCCCAAGGCAAACCCCGCCAGCCGAGGGGGAGAAGGCGGGGGAGGCGCCCGGGGCGGCCAAGGTGGTGGGTCCCAAAGCACCCTCGGCCTGCTGGGGGGGGGGGGGCGGGTAGGCAAGGGGGCAAGGGCATAATGGCAATAGCCACAACCATCTGCATTGGTTGTGGACGTGTCTCGAATGGGAGGGTGCTGCATCTCGTCGTTGCCTTTTGCAGTTTGTGCAGAACGGGTGCTTTGCACTCTCAGAACGGACATCCTCTACCCAGGGCTGGCAGTATCACTTGTCTGCAGTGCTAAAAACAAAGTTTTGTGTAATTTAGAATGCTAGAGTTGTCCCAATCGTGGGGGTGTCGAATTGAGATCCACGCATGAGGCAGTCATGACAGGTGTAAGTCTTTCTATTTACAGATATGTGGTTCTGGCAAAACGGCTCAATGAAACCCTTGCCATCCTACTGAAATGTGGGCATGAATTGCAACAGGGCAGCTCGATGATGGCTTTCTCGTTTTAGTAGTTGATGAATGATTCATCATTGATTATCGACGAGAATCACACATTGTTCGCCATCATACACATCATCATCACACATCCAGTTGCATGTTCACATGTCAGAATTGCATGTTCGAACTTTGTGTTTGTTGCCCTGCATAATGGTACCAGTGCATTTATCCCGTGCTCTGTATAAACAGGGGATTGTTCCCTGTCTCTGAGGTACACATCTGGGATTTGTGGATAGGAACATTGCTGTTGAAATCACGTGGACTTGCAACAAAGTGACTGTTCCGCATTCTGGCAGGACCATGAGAAGCTGAGTTAACAATACATGTTAAGTCGTTCTCAATGCCTTGAACTACAAGTGCGGCAAATGCATCGATTGCACATGCTGTGCTCACATGTGCTCCAGCTTGAAACGGAAAAGGAACATGGCTGCATCATGGCCAGGCTCTGTGTACCTCAAGGGCCATCCCCAGAGGATGCCTTGATTTCAAAGTTTGCTGGAATGAACGTCTTCTTTATGTTAGGAAAGAAGACAGCAAGGACCTGTGGACGCCGTCTCCAGATGATATGATCCTTCCTGGAGTCACTCAAGGCTCTTGTCATAGAGTTCTGCAGAAGATGAGCTTGTCCCAGCAAGGTATTCTATCCATTGGTTGGAGAAATGTTTGTGTTTTTGGGTCCATTAAATTTCGGTGGCGCAACGGATGGCAGATGGGGCCAATGCTGCCGTGGAAAATCTGGTAGAGATGCCCATGTTGCTGTGCCTTGCCCACAGGGTCTGCGGGTTGCACAAGTTGACACTTGAGGATTTACAATGCCAAGGTGTTTCATTTGTATTGTCAAGCATGGATTCTGTCACAAGCTTTGTACTGCTGTGTGTGTTGTGCTATTCAAAGAATTGCAGTGTTTGAAATCCTTTGTTGGAATTCCCTTCAAAGCACACATCTGTGCCGTTGCACATCATGAATAGCAGAACCAGCTGTCCACCATGTGGTTGGCAATCCTTGGTGTCTGTGGATTCTGACAAGAGGGGGCTGGGTTGCAGTTGCAGGATGGATGCACCCCCTTTGCTGCTGGCAATGAATGGAGATGACGTCACGGGCTACGGATCACAGCTGCAAAGGCGCCCATTAGCCCAAAGGCACACAGATCGACCCCATCGACCTAGTAGAGTAGCGGTGCTTTATATTCTGCTATTTTATGACTGTCATCATCTTTTCCAGAAGGCAGTGGTGCCAACAGAAGCGCGGTAGTCTTGCTGTGGGCATATTTTGTAATCTGATTTGCTCAATACTGTCCACCTTGCTGCTTCTCGCTTTTGATGTTTGCTGACTAAAGGCTGCAGATGGATGCGAGTTTTTGTGCTCCTTGTCAGGAAGACTCACCAAGGCACTCTCAACGCATGGTTCCGCGCCTTCTTGGGCAGCAGTTCATCACATTTTGGATCTCAACAGAATGGGGCTGCTGACAAATTAGATGTCAACTGTGCTGCAGCGTCCCTCAGACTCCCCAATCCAGACCACCTGTGAGCACCTGTTCCACATCCACCGCATACAAGGATGGGCGGTGGTGGGAAAGGACTGATCTGACACGGCTGGAGAAGGCTGGCCTCAGGGAGTTGTGCAAGGGCCAGCCATGGGAGACTAACAACCTCACCTAGCGCCCGGACGGGACCTTGCTCACAGACTTGCTGCAATTTTGTTAGAGAGCTGAGGTTTGTTGCTCTTCAGAAGAGCAAGTCAGAATCTGACTAATTGCACATCTGGAGGGACCTGAGTTGTTTTTCGAAATCGAGAAACCTATCCATCGCTGGTGGCTCAGTCAGTGGTGGACCAAACTACAGCAGGGAGGGGACTGAATACATCAGCAAATCAATGCTGCCATCGGCAATGCATCCCTTCGAATGCAACTCGCTCACAACAATGGCCTTGCACTCTGAAGAAGCTGACGTGATACAATGCAGCCAGAATGCTGGGTTGCTCATCTACCCTAAAAAAACGATTAGGTATTTGCAGGTCCAATGAAGCAGCAATGCATGCGTGGGAGACACACCAGGCCACAAATGCTGCGCATTGCGCATGCTGCTCGTGCACTCCCCGTCATCAACTTCGCGTCTAGAGGCCGGTATGCACGCCATGCTCGCTGTTTTCTCACACACACACCTGTCGATTCCTGCGGCGCGCCACATCTGGCAGTGAGATCATCACACATCTGGCCTCAAAAGACCAATTGCAGTATGTTGATCTAGTGACCGCTGCTTAACTGCAGCCCCGCAGTGGCACATCATCATCATTATGGAGCCCTGTACCATAAAGCGTTCCCTGATCGACCGCCCACCTGTGATCTTGCTTGATGTTGAGGTTGAGCCAGCCGTGGGTGCATCCCTACCTTTCCTTTTAGTACTGGTAGGCTGCCTGTGGCAGCCAAGGCAATGGCAGCCAATGCAAGGGTAGTTAAGACATCTTCAAGTTAACGTTCACACAGAAGTTGGTGCCGATGACAAGGAGGGTGTTGAAGCACAGCTTGTGGTACTATTTAGCTGTTTGTTCAGGCAGATTCTGGCTGGCGTTGAGATCCCAACCCACACATTGTATTGGTGAAGCTGCAATACAGAGTTCTTTGCGGTGGAGCTATAGCCATGGGAACAAAAGAAACCAAAGCAATGTTCGCAGAAGTATGCCCACAAAAAGCCATCCCGATGCTGTTGGCAAGACCGCCTTCTGGCCAAAATGAAGGCGATCACAGAAGATGAGAACAACACTGATCCCATTCTACCAGGTCGCTCGGTTCGATCAGTGCCGCGTTGGCAATTAGTGCATCTGCCACAGTGACATGATATCCATGCGCTTACATCCGAAACCAACGCAGAAAGTTGCAGCCATGCCCGTTGTGCAATCTTTCGGATTCACGAGGATACCGTAGTTTTTTAAACCCTTCCGCATAGTAACGTAACGCTGGGCCCTTTTTGGCGGAGTCGATGAATAAAAAAGTAACGGTGCCGGAGCGAGATGCGGAGCAACCGAAGTTAGTAACGGCCGGGGAGTGGCTTCGGCTTCGGAACGGGCTTGGCCCCGGCACCTGGCAGGCCACTGGGCGGTCGATCGGCAGGCAGGCCGGCGCCCGCCGCTTGCCCACCGGGCGGGTCGGGCCTCAAACCGCGGGAAGCGATCGCAGGCATATGCCTGCGCCCTCGCGGATCGACCCGGGCAGCCGATCGCGTCGCACGGCCTGCCGCCGACTGGACACACGAAAGCCCACGGTGGGCCGCTCACCCCGCCTTGCGGCATTCTCTCGGCGCTCCCCGCCACCCGGCAGGCTCATGGGCGACCAATCGGCAGGCAGGCGCCCGGTGCTTGCCATCCGGGCGGCGGGGAGAGTGGGCGCTGACGCCGAAGGTGCCAATACGGAATGGCACGGGCGGGGTGTGGGGGGCCCCGCGGCGCCCGGGGGGAGGCGCGGCGCCCGAGGGGGGCGCGGTGCCCGGGGAACAGACAGCGCCATTGACGCCGCGCAGCCACGCTGTGTCGCTCCACCCAAGAGCACATGTTCCGTGGCACTCGACGCCCACTGTCCACAGCCGCGCCTCTCCTCGCAAGTCACTAGGACTCTTGGGAAGCGTCCCCAGAGCTGGGTGGTTGGTGTCGTACGGTGCATGCCCGTACGAGGCTTGGGACTCGTCCGTTGCACCTGAAACTTGGTATACAAGCTCTACAGCCCCCTCAGAGCCCGCCCGACACGATGCGGAGCAAAAGAAAAAATAACGTAACGGTCCGGAACGAAAATGCGGAGCAAAAACGTAACGGTTGGGATGGACCGATGCGGGAGGGTTGAATGTTTTACGGTAGCCTCGACTTGCAGGGTCGTAAAATGATGACTTCAGCACAGGCGACAATGGTGGCGACAGTGGTGGCGAGGTCGCCAAAACCCGTGTTTGAACCAACCCCTTCACAATTTGTTCGATATAAAGCTCAGCCTGCGGAGCTCGAACGGTCGACAAAGGTGTTGCGCAGTCGTTTTTCACTTGCGTGTTTGCTAACACTCACACATGCACTTGTGTTCAGGGCGCTTCTCCATCGTGATCTCCATTACAAGCAGGATAGTGAGTGCAGTGGCCACCTCAAAAACTTCCAGCAGGTGCCCAGCTTGGGCATCGTGAGCTCAAACAACTTGAATTAGTTCCAGTTGAAGCACAGAATGGCGTCGAAAAATCTTGGGCGGTGCGTCGCGCGGCTCTGGGCCAGCTAGCCCTGGAAAGTGCAGGCGACTGTTGGGACACATTGCAATTCTTGAGTCGGCATTGAGCACGCCAACAGGACACTGCTCCATTGGCTATCGCAGTGGTGGCAGAGGTGTATACAACCACCCAAGCACGGATTGGCTGCAGCGAAAGAAATCGGATCACCTGTGCAAGGCGGTCCGTGTCGGCAGGATCTGACCCGGCCACCTCTATTGGCCGCCGACACCACCAACGAGTGCAACGATAGGCCCATCGCCAGGAAACGGGATTCAGGCTTGTGGCAAGCCATTGATTGGTACACGGCCGCTGGGGGCCATACTGGGCCTGGTGCATTGCCGGGCATTAGCCTACCAGGATGTGGAATGTCGCCGGTTTGCAGCAAACTGGGCCCCGGTAGACTGATGGCTGGCGGTGAGCCGGGGCCAGAACATTGCTGGGCGGCAAGAACTGGGTCCAGTAGCCGCCGCGCCGCCCCGTCCGCCACGGCAGCACTTCCTGCCGCCTTCACGGGCGGTTCCGGACTCCTCTGGGTGTTATTGGGGTGTTTCTTGGTGTTTCGAATGATTTTGTGATTATGTCATAATTGTGATCATTGTAATGCAAGCTTGCTCATCGAGTTTGGCTGAGTGGCAAGAAACTTGTCCCAGATGATTCTATGGTCAGACTTGTTGCACAATGTTGCAACGTGTACAAATCATAAGGTCAGTACAGACATTGACACATGTTCTACACAGTTTCAACCGGGCACCCTTGGGAACTGTGTAGTCTACACGGTTGCAGAGAACTGATTAGTCTACACGGTTCCCAAGGGTACCCGGTTGAAACTGTGTGTTCAGCGTGTGATTTTGGGACCACATGTGCCGAATAGACTCGGTTGAAATTTAAGCAGACTGTGTCATGACCATGCCATCTGTCCTGATTTTTTCACTTTTGGCGGAACATTTCTTGGCATTCTTTGTCACATTGCGTCAATGGCAAGGGGGTTCCTGCTCAAGGCCCAACTTGTAGCTTTCGAGCACTCTCCCAAAGGTGCCATAGAACAGAACGTGCAAGATTCTGCCCGTATTTCCCAAATCTCTTTGCTTTTCCACAGGTGGCCTCAACGTTCCTGGGTTCCCTTCACCTTTTCTGCCGTTGGCAGCAACATCGCATTGTTGCCGCATCTCTCTGCTCCAATTGAAGCAGTCGGTCGCGACCGACTCTATGTTATCCGCGCCGCAGACAGTAAAGCTGCAATTGCCACCTGTGCAGGTCCCCTGGCTTACCCCTGAAGACCAGCTTCCACATGTGGCTTCCACCAAGAAGTCGAATACGCACGAGCTCGTGTGCACGGGTATGCTGATCGCATCGAAGCATGTGCTCACCAAAGCGAACTGCATGCAGGCTTGTTATTTACATTTATTTTTACTTTTACATTTACGTTTTTACGTTTAGGATTTTACACGCAAAGACGCAAATTTGCAAAAGGGGCTATTTTTGCATCTGTATCTACGTTTTCGCAGCTCATTGTGACATCGAGGTGACACTATGAAAACCACGCACAATGATCAGTCCTCCACCTCCTTGAACAAGCGCAACACAGAGTTGACTTCGCACTCGGTAAGGGCCACGACAGCGTTGAACAATGGCTCGCTTTCTGCACATTAAAGCGCGTCTGGATGCTACTCCAGACACCCGAAGGCTGTATGTACTGTCCTTATGTACAGGGGGCTGTATTTACGTTGTTTTTACGTATTTTGCGTGTTTTTACGCGTAAAAACGTAAATACGATTTGTTTTCACGGCTACATATCAAGCCTGACTGTATGGAACTGGACTGGCAGTACCGCGCCGGCATTCAGCTTGTCATGCACACCAGGGCAGTCGGCGTGGTGCAGATGGAGCCGAAAGAAATCGAGGCAATCATGTCAGGGGAAGCTTGTGCGTTCGGCAAGGATGGACACAGGCACATTTTCTGGATCCCGAATTCGGAATGGGTTTCCATATCGTAAAGAAAGCATGGTGCAAAAATTCTAGAGTGTCGGAAGAAAATTTGAAAAATAAGAGAGCGATTGACAAGAAAAAGGATCGCAGAGGCACCGTGTGTGTAAATGAGAAGGCCAGCTATGTTATATTCCGGTCTTCTGTTGCTAATGGCCAACTGATCCCTGCTGCAGAACAATATGCATGCAAAACGTAACAGATTTTTTTGGAGCATTCACCCAGGCTTGGTTTTTGCGTTCACGTCTACGTTTTAACATTTATGTTTTATGCGTAAAAACGTAGATTTGCAAAGGGCCCTCTTTTACGGCTATTTTTACGTTTTGCGGCTCCCTGTAACACGTAGGCTACACGATGAAAGTTGCGTACACACTAGGAAAGAACTGGCCAGATGACACAGTTCTGACACGGTTTGCTCAAAATCCAACCGTGTACTTTCGGCAAATGTGGTCCCAAAAGTACACAGTTAGTACACACGTTGACACAGTTTTAATCGTGTACCCTCACACAACTGTGTATACTACACTGTTTCCTAGGATGCACGGTTAAAACTGTGTCAACGTGTGTACTAACTGTGTACTTTTGGGACCACATTTGCCGAAAGTACACGGTTGGATTTTGAGCAAACCGTGTCAGGACTGTGTCATTTGGCCAGTTTTTTACTAGTGACAGTGATCACTCCTGCGCCATCTCCAGCACCCGCAGCACAATGTCCACCTCACCTTTGGTAAGGGCGACAGTGATGTTAAAAAAACTCGGTTTCTGCCCTTTACAGGGCGTCTGGATGCCACTCTCCGGACTCTGTAAGTCTGTATGTACTGTACTTATGTACACCGGGCAGTTTTTTGTTTTGTTCACATATTTTTACGCGTTTTACGCGTAAAACGTAAAAACTATCCTTATGTGCAAAAAAGTAAATACGATCACTTTTTGCGGCGTAAAAGCCAAGCCTGCATACACCAGCACATACCCAGGTCTTTCGAAAATGTAGGCAAAAGTCGAATGGAAGATCGAGCACCAAAATTTGACCCATCTTCGTTATCCTTCTCTTTTCCTCTATTGGTAATTTCCTTTGTCTTCACAGTGCCTGCGCAATAATTGGGTCCGAATTGATATCAATCACATGAAATGAAGTTTCTGACGTTCCGCATAGAGTAATATACATAGAATGCCGCACTTGACATCCATTTCACAAAAGTATATCCAAAACTAATCAATGTAGAAGCACGTCCAGCTTCCCAACATAGCTTTTCTGAGGCAGGTATCCAAACAATCCAGGAAAATATCATTCGTCAAGCGAAAACATTTAGCCGTTCGTCTACCTGTAAAGCGATTCTGGGCGGCGCCAACACCTTCCAGCGATGGAAAGGATTTCTGGCGATTCGACCATCGTTCCCAGGCGGTGGTGAAACTTACTCTTGAAATCTCCTTCCCAAATATCACCGGGTGGTGCTATAGCATGATGTGCTGCATGACCCTCCATACCTGGCTCAAATTGCTCCTCAACCGCCTTGAAAAATTGCGGTCACGAACTGGGAACTTAACTTCAGGGGTCTTCTTCATCCCCCCTAAAATTGGGTCGTGCTCTATAGAGCTAGCTAGCAACCTCTTTTCTGTGGAAAATCTTCCGGTTCTTTACTGCCACCCACGCCTGGCCGGGGATTCACATCAGCTTCCGCTGTGAATGACAAGGGTAACGTATTTGGGATTTCAGAACTGGGAGCACCTCCTGTTGGCCGTGACTCAGCTGCTTAAGGAGTTGCGGTGAGGCAGGGACACTTGCGTAGGCGCTGATCTGCGCTGGAAGTCGGAGCGCATTGCGAGGGCGTGCGGTGCGAGAGGATGGTCACAGGACGCGGGTTGGGGTGGGAGCAACTGTACTCGTGACTTCATTGCGAGCTCGCGACGGCAACTTCATTGCGAAATTCCTAGGAGGGGCTTCAACGTTATGTTCTTCTGAGAAATTTTGCTTTGAAATTCCTAGGAGGAATCTTGCTGTGAAGCTCCTGGGCTGAACGTCGAGTTTTTCAGGAATAGAGATCCAGCTCTCTGGGCACCAGATCTCACCCCCCTGACCCTGGAAGCAGAGCACTTGCGGCCCCGTGAAAGCAATCTGGTAGAAACATTCCTGCAGGAAACCACATTCATTTCCAGAGAATTCTTCTATAAACAGTGGCAGCTAAGCTGGAGGTGGACATGCCATTTTGAGTTCTGCTTTCACCACGGATATTTGTGTTCCTGACTAACTTCTGATTCTCGTTTGTTATGAGTGGAATGGCGGAAGACTCATTCCAACTTTCTTTTGATGCACAACGTCAGCCCCGGTCTTGTCCTTCACTAGAGCATAGCTTCTGTTGAAGTGAAGACTTTACCGAACTGCTATTCCTTGCATCCCATGAGCAGCGCATGAATTCAAGTCACACCTTGCAGCATTGGCATATCGATGTATCATACACTGGTAGAAAACGGCATGTCTGCGATGCCAACTGCGATGCTATTTTGACACAAAATGATGCTTTCACAGTGATTGCGATGGCATAAAAGTGGCTGTAGGTGTATTAAATTGTGTCGAATGGCCTGGCAATTGGCATCGCAAACAGGATACTTTCTCCTGGTGATACAGAACAAATAATTTCTAGGCACAGCTGGCTCCCAAGAATTTACATTACCAGAAGCCACTCAAAAGTTGCAATGGCTCATGCATACGTACCAAGGCACCTTGAATTTGTTGTCACCCTGGTAAGCCATTGAGAATTACCCTCACAGCATCGTTCCATTACGTTCTGCAAACTGCAGAAGTTGCCCAGCTTCCATTGGGACGATTCATGGCACAGCGATTGTTGAGAGAATTGGCCTCAGTGGCTCCAAAACGACTTCCGGGGCACTATAAGGTGCTGTGGAGGGTGTATATAATTGGCAACCCACTAGTGGGTTGGATTCCTCTTGCATTCAGCACAACAAGGAAAACATCTTGTGCCAATCTGGCATCTGACATTGTAAGGTAACAAGTACAGCACACAAGAATGTAACATCAAATCCACAATTTTCCCAAATGGATAAGTTTGTTGGAGCAGTTCTTACCACATTGACTGGTCTACTTGCTTTTCGCCCATTTCACGTAGAGCATGCCTGCACAGATGAAAGCCCATAGGCTCATTGTTGCACGTTGTAGAACAGGAAGATATGGCTAGGGTTGGTGGATGGATCAGACTGCTTGAGGTGGTGATTTTGAGGCTGCATTGGATTGCTCTGACCACTATCTGCCATGCATCACTGGTGCTCCACCATTCAAATTTGTGGAAAATGTCTGTCATCATGTGTATATTTGTCTTGATAGGGTATATTATCTGCGTGCTGCTTGTGTATGCATTGCAGCAATGTAACCTCATTGCCTTGTACTTGAAGGCCGTGGGTGCTGATATACAGTTATTCTGCCCACCACATACTTTGGATTGTTAAATCCATTTTTGAATATGGGTTCATATCGGTATCTCGTATGGGAGAAATATATGTTGCTATTATCGAATCATTTATGAGAATGAATGGCCACATTGTGGATTCTCAAACTGGGCTGGTTGGAGAGTGCATTCTCATGAAATGTGCCTAGCTGAAATCGAACGGATTAAATACCTACATGGCGAGAAGCGATTTCTGTCAATTGACCATTGCCTATGTGGCAGAGCGTGTTGTCTGGTATGTGAAGAGTATTGAATATTGTTACATGATTGCAATATAGATTGCGCTCCAGTCCCGTGCACCTGGAAAGCAGGATTGCCAAATTTTAAGCATTGGCGACCTCAATTGTGGTCAACCTTGTTAGGCATAAAAATTGCAAGCCCTTGCATCAAATTTTTGATGCCTTCGCTAGTGGCTGAACTTGTCGGGCATGGCAATTCCAAATCCTTTCATCGAATTTGGTGAAGATGTTGGCCTTCCAAAAATCCACTCATGGAAGCAGTATGTGACTAATATTTTTACTGCACCCATTGCAACACTGTGCAACAAATCCGACAATGAAATCATCTGGGACAAGCTCTTGCGACTCAGCCAAACTCGATGAGCAACCTTGCACATGATTACAATCACGACAGAATCACAAGCTCATTCGAACCATCAAGAAAAAAACCAATCACGCCAGAAGCATGAATGAATTAGCATGAGCTGATGACAAAATCGCTCTGTCCAATGGGACGGAGCAAAAGAATTTCAGAGATGATGACTAAACCTTGCGATCAGCTGGACTGTCTGAGACGCTAGCGTCCAGCGACAAACGCTATGCCTCCACCGCGAAACACATTGCACTAACGAAATTGGGATAGACAGGGCACCGAGCTACAAATGGCCTCTCACGCCAATGGGACAATCACTCTCATTTACCTGATGATTTGAGGTCCTGCACGACCCTTGAAAGACAATTCACCAATGAAATTGGAACAGATTTGACAACACATGACAAAAAAACACCTCACACACCAGCGGGACATTCACTCTGATATCCCTTATTATTGACTTCCAACACGACGACTGAATTGACACGTGCAATGATCACTTTGCCAGGAACCAGTGCCACTTTTGTCCTATCTGAATGGCCAAGGCGAATTGTAAACCCTGAGCTATACTCCCATTTAACAAACTATTTGGCACTGTCGAGCTCCCATGACACTAATCCCTCTGATTGCAGCAATTTTCTAATCTAAGCATCAACTTGGATCCTAAGGAACCCGCCAAGACCACAAATAGATCATGGCCCACAATGTCACATCGATCTGAACGCTGTGACTCTGATTCTGCAACAAATCGAAATCAAATATCTTGTCATCTGTTCGAAGAATGGAGCTCTGCCTGCACTCAGCTCAGAATCACCCACAACTATTTCCAGACGCTGCCCACCCACAGCATTGCATCCACAATGACAACACTTGTAACTCTTTGTTAGGATGGTGTGGCTTGGTGATCCCTGGATGTGTCTTGATGATTCCAGATGTGGCTTGATTAGATCAGCTTTAGTTCACCAATTGTAGCACACCCAAATCGTAGCTGAGTTTTAAGTCTTGCCATTCACTCAATTTCGTTCTCTGACCACCGTGCCTCAAAATAAGCTTGTTGCTGCTCGCTGGAGAATTTTGGCTAAGAAAGCCACGGCACAGACCACGCGACATGGTCCCATAAATGGGGCCAAATCTGTGCCTTCCTCAAATGTTTCTCCTCTGTTTGGCAGTTGCCAATCAGTGTTTGACTGCAAATGTGGCTTTCGGACCTGCCTCCCCAGCGGCCTCCAACAGAACTTGTTTTGAAGGAGAGTGCGCTGCTGCATTTTGCAGCAGCGCCTTGGTCAGAGCTCATCATGGCCTTCATCAATGATCCTTTGAATGAACGCATGGTGCTGCCTGATGTCAACATAGATGTCGGGCTTGCCCCCAGCTCCACAGGGCGAGCCATCAGCATTCAAGCCCACAAGGAAATCGTAATCAGCTTTTCCTGACCTGACATCGTTATTGGGAGCATCAAGAAGCATGAGCGGAGATCCTGAGTCGACTGGCATGCACACAGAGAAACACCTTTTTAGCAACTCATTTGGTGTGGCCTGGAAATCAGAAATGAAATCAGAAATGTAAGGAGCATCAACACTTGATCAGAAAATGGTGGCACAAGGATTGATATTGTAGATGCCATTCACCACTATTTCTTGAATGCGTATTCACCATATAAGCCAAGTATTTCATTATTCCTCTCTTCATCCTGAGCAAAGGCCTGTTGCTTTAGTGTTTTCTTCATTTTGAAATGTGGAACAAGAGACACATAATGTGTCTAGTGCCTGAAATGTGCTTGGCATATTAGTAGGTTGTGTCCATGAAAAGCCCAGAACCTAGGTGACATCAGCATGCTTCAGCATCGCATGTAATGCTGTGCAGTTGCACAGTTGTACAACTGTACAGTTGGTGCTGTGGCACAGCACAGTCGACCCCCAATTTCCAAGCATCACAGTTGGTGCTGTGGCACAGCTCAGGTGATCACACAGTCCAAACGTCACAGTTTCTGCTGTGGCACGGCACCAGTGGCCGCAAACTCTAAAAAAGTAAACGCATGTATGTGTGTGGATCGCAGAAACTCACTGATGCTCTGACAAGCACATATGCGAATTCTTGTTCTTTTTGGAACTACATATGAATAGCAGCCACTATAGTGTGCTAAACTTTGGCACTGGTAGATGTCATGCAAGCAACAAACAAGTTGTGTCTGTCCCTACTTTTCCCATCAAGGTCTACCAAGCACCCTTTAAGACCAGCCTGCAACTTGCATATGGCACATGAAGCATAGACTGTGGTAGATTCTTCCAACAGATTATTCCACATGCGCTTGTAGCCCACTCACCGACACACGAGGCCTTGCGCCCGTTGTTCAATGCACAAAACATGCCCGATGGCACAGCACCATCCCATAGTGTAGCAAGGTTGCAAGTGCTCTTGTCAATAAACTCTTGCTGCTCCACAGTTAGAGAACCGAAAATGGCTTCCCCAAGGGCTGGTCCATCACTGTTGGGGCCCCACCCTTGTGCGACCAACTTCATTCCAGTCGCCAATTGAAAATGGTCAGACAACAGCTTGGGCACTGGGTAGGAGGACGGCCGCACCAGCTGCAGCACAGCGATGTTGTGTGGTGAGCGCTGTGTTTTGTCCCCCAACCACATCTTGTGAATTGTGGTTTTCTGTGTCGTCATGACCTGGGCACAATTGCTGAACATAGTTAGCAAATGCCACTGCTGGGATGAATTGTTGGCCCCATGAATTATGTTTTGTGAACAAAACTGTCATGTCATCATTGAGCAACAGGGATATACACTATGTGTTGACCTTCAAGCCGAGGCACCAGACGGGCCCGTGCCTTGATGGTTGTGTGTGACATGTTGCCCAGCAAACATGTGGACCGCGCCCCCGCTTTTGTTCCGTGTTTGTTTCCCTTCTTGCTTCATGCAGAAGGTAAGGTGCTTCATCTCAGTGTCACGATGCACAGCTCACACCAATTCACTGCACATTCCCTTTGAGAGCACAGGAACCCGACCAACAAGTCCAAACACCAGCACTGAACAGTGCTGTTGTTGGTCGGGTTCCTGTGCTTTGAAAGGGAATGTGCAGTGATTGGGTATGAGCTGTGCATCGTGACACCGAGATGAAGCACCTTACCTTCTGCATGAAGGCCGCTGATGTCCTAGCTTTCAGTTCTTGAACTGAGAGCCTTACCTCGATCTCTTTCGAATCCATCTGCTCTGCGCTCACCGCCCCGATGTGCACCACGGGCAGCATGCCGGCGCTGTACTGCGAGTCCGGGTCCACGCAGTGAGCCGCGGTGACCACATGCCGCGGCGCCACGAGCACGCCCGTGCACACGTGCTCGCGTGTGCCCGACCTCCGGATGGAGACCACGTACGAAAGTCGGCCTTCGGGTGCGGGCCAGGCGCCCTGCATGGATCACGATTCCGAGACATGTAAGATTACAAGCGGCTGGGGCAACACGGACGCGCAAGGATTGCAAAATCGTGGTACAAGAACAGAGGCGGCCAGGACAACGAGGACGTACAACGGTTGTAAGTTGGCAGAATACAGATTCACGGATACTTAGTGCAAGACGGTAAGTACACAGGCGGCTACGGGGGTTGGTGGGTGGGAGGGTGGGGTGGGGTGTGGAGACCGCTACCCTGCCGAGGGCGAAGGCAGGCAAGGTTCAGTTTGTGGGGGGATCCTTGAGGCCACCCGCGGATGGGGTGGCAGAGAGTTGGGCCGGTGAGGGCAGAGGGTTGCGACGCCCCCGTGCCGCGGGCGGCCGTAGCGAGGGGTGCACGGAGAGGGACCAGGGCCGCTGATCAGCAAGGCCGCCCGCGTGCCATTTGGGAAGGGTGACAATGACATGAAACGCACAGAAAATGGACAAATCAACGCGGAGATGACCGCCGCAAAGTAAACGATGAGGTCTCCACGTGGGACAATGTGCAGGATGAGGTCATCGCGTGGGGCGTTATTCAGAATTGCCACTTGAAGGGCCAATTCTCGGATGACGTAAGCGTCCTGGAGCCGCCCTCGGCGCCAAGGAGGGGCCCACCGAGTGACCCTGGCCGCCGCCGCCTTCGGGCCCGGTGCACAAACTGGACGGGCGCCTGCCGGAGACTCGCGCCGCGTTAGAGGGCGCCCAGGAGCACATCAGACCCGCTTTCTGCGTCTTTCTCAATCTCCTCCAGATCCGCGGAAACCTCAACCGGCCCGCACCTTCGACTGCATTTCCGCGTCGTCTCCCTTTCCGCCCGGCTGGTTGCCGGGGGCTGCGGCGACGCTCGGCAGGTCCCCTGCAGCGACAGGTTCCGCGGGAGTTAGTACAGCGGATGTAAAGGGGGTGCCAATCGCTACTATCCCTGCTCCCGTCTCGTCCGCATGAGCGCCCCATGCCCAGCAACTGCCTGCTATTATCTTGCAGGGCAGTCGCCGCCGAGTGCAATGGCTCGCCGAGGCGGGCAGAGGGTGGCCACACAGGAACAGCGCGATTGGGGGCGCGCATCTGGCCTTCGCTTGGACCGTTCTACTGGTTCCCACGATCCGGGAGGCCGCGTGAATGCGTCACGGCCCCTCAAAGCCGCTCGCCGGCGATCCGTGGCCCCAAGATCCAATCCGCTGCATCGCAGGGCGCCGCGCGGGGCACCCCCCTTAATGCCCCAGCGCTCAAAGCAGGCCGTTTCGACCGCCGACTACCCGCAGGCACACGTGGCGAGGGGGAAAGGCTGCATCTCCCCGCCTCCCTTCCTTCCCGGCGCCAGGTGCCCAGCTTCTGCCGGACCCCCACATGCGAAAACCCGAGCCGGAAAGCCTCAAGGCCCAAAGTCCCCGCACCGTGTAATGTCGCCAGCAGCAATGCGCAGACAGCGGCGGCCAGAGGGTTGCCCATCAGAGTCGAGCTCAGTTCGCTATGTCTGTCATGTGGGCGTGCCTGACATATTTATGGACCCGTGGGCGGTGGGAGGGACCGCGGGGTTCGCTTCGCAGTGGCCTCGAGGGAATCCGAAGGACAGCTTTACGAAGACGCGTGCCCTTCAGCGTCTGACGGGAGGTGCAGCCAGAGCTCCTCAAAATTCTGACTCATTGATGTGACGTTACTGGGCTGGGGCGTGACATAATTATTTGGAGGGGCAGGGTGGTTGCACGGCCGACATGTGTCTGGCGCATGCTTCCGGTGTGTAGGTCTTCGGTAAGCGCAGTGCCACGCTACGGCGCAGCTTGCCATCATCCCAAATCAGTGGCAATAATTATATTTTGATGAACATCGGTGGCCAAAGTCGCAGCGGCTTTGTTGATGTACTGCTGAGCATCGTTGCGCCAAGTCTCAATGCCCCTTCAGAATCAATGCCATTGATGCCATTGATTCTCGTGGGTGCCGCGACATTCTGTTCTCCCCCGGAACATCGAAAACGACAACCAGTATTACTCACAAGTTACAAATGCCACTCCATTTTGTCCGCAAATTGGTGCAACATCGCAGCAGAATTGAAGCAGGAGTGAAGGCAATGAATGGCTAAGCATGGTGATGGGGCGGGAATTCAAGTTCGTTTATGTTTGGCGGGTAAATTCGGCGTTCATTGTGAGGCTTTGTCAATCCGGGACAAATGACCGACAATTGCGACTGTTGCAGTCTGTCACAGAATCAGTGACACAACATCACAGGCCTAACAGCTTTTGACATTGGCAACCATTCATTGTTGCCTACAGTCTAGAAGACCACTGTGGCGACACCCCACTTTACGACACGCCAACCGTCTTTGGCTCCTGGGCTCTTTTGGGAAGCGTATCCTGCATGGATCAGTCGGCTTGCGGCTGACCCTTGTTGGGTCAGCTGTTTGACGGCCGCTCGGTGTGTTCCCATCCGCACACTGGCGGGTGCCCTCGACGGAGTCGAGGATTCAAAAACCGCAAAAGATTCTACATGATCTGGTGCCGCCGCCTGGCACTCTTACCATCCCAGCGGCACAACCATTATCACAAACTCAAGTTCATCAAAAGGCTGACCCAGCAACATGTTCAACCACCACAACCACGCTGCAAGCATTAACAGTAGATCTGCCAAAAGCAAGAAACAACGCCTTCACAAGCACATATGCTCCATTCCTCCAGTGACTACATGTTCAATACCTATGATCAGAGTGTGACGAAGAAAGACAAAAACTGCTGATATAACGAGCGAGAAATTTGGACGAACTGGAGGAAGTGTGGCGCTGTCTGATCAGTACAATGTGGGTAGCTTTGGATGTGATGAGCTCGGCGCCTCGCCTACGAACAAAAATCAGACACCTGGAGTTCAGCTGTAATAGTGGTCCTTCCAATTCTGCCCCTTTTTTCCTGAGGATGTACCACCTGCAATAAAGGACAACACATCCTTAGCATCGCTCATTTGCTCCAACACTTGCCTCAGCAGATTTGCATTAGAAGAGGATGTGGGAGCAAGATCTACCGTTGGTGCGGGGTATCTGTGTGCTTTATAAGTTAGAGAATACGAATTGCTAGGTGTCGATTCATTTGCGAGTCGATGCTCACAGAAATAGCCACATTTTAAACTCTTGAAATGGGCCAAGTGGGGAATACACACTCATTAAGTGTGCAGGGCGTGAATTGAATGCTTTTGAGCCTCTAAAATGCAAAATGTTTTTTGACGATCAGCTGTTGCCAATGTGGCAGAGTTTGACAGTGGGTATGCGAAAATTACTATTGATAGCTCATTGCACCATAGTTTGAATCCCAGTCCCATGCACTTTGGTGATCCGAGTGTGTCCCTTCTTCTGAGAGACCACCGCCATGCTCCAACCCAGCACTCTTCTTCATTTTTGGTGCTGGACATCTGAACAAAAGCGGATTTCCCTTCAGTTTTGGTAGCAATATGCATTCTATTGGCCACAGGGGATCGCAAATGTAGCATATTTTTAAACATCGTTTCGGTTGAGTGCAAGCAGTGCACAGGGGAAATGGACAGCTTGCCCATATGCAGTTGACACAATCTGCACCCCAACGCAAAGCCATGGGTGCAGGTTGTACTACTGCAGGACGTGATCTTGATATCTCCACCACAGGCACTCGTTCAGTTGCAGCATAGAAGAGGCTCTCGTCATTGGACTGCTTTGCAGCTATGGTGTGAGTGTTTTCCATCTTTTGTGTTGTGCTGAATGTATAGCCTTAAGTGTATCTGAGGCATGTCATGGCCGCGATTGGCGCTATGTGGTCTAACACTGGCCAAAATTGTGGTGCTGCCACAGAGGGCTTGCGATTCTGTGTGCCTTGGAGTTGGATTCCTCAATTCAAGTCCAATCCAGTGTGCGCTGCCAAGCTGCAACAACAATGCATCTAAGTATACTGCAGACACCCAGCGCCACCAGCACACAAACAGCACCAGAAAGTTGTTTTCTGCAGGCTGTTTTTTCAGTCGGTTTCCTTCGCATCACTTACTTTATGAAAACCAGATGTTCGAGAATGGACTTTGCTTGGGAGATTCCCACCATAAAGTCTGTGGTGAGGAGAATGACTGTATATCAGAGCTCAGGGCCAGGGAAGTACAAGACAAGTTCGCAATGCTGTAACACGTACACAACCAGTATGCAAACCATGTACCCTACCACTATCCAGAAAATGTTGCATATCATGACAAACATCTTGCCACAGTTGTGAATTTTGGAGCATAAGTGGTGCATAGCAGGGAGTGGTAGGATCAATCCAATACAATCTCAAGATCACCTCCTCAAGCAGTCTGGTGTGTCCATCCATCCACTAACCCTAGCCACAAATGCCCTATTCCGAGCAGTCCGCTGCCTTCGTGCGACCACCAGATACCCTTTACATACAATGGACCAGCAGCAACCAGACAAGGCAATGTGGCAACAACTGCTCCATCGAAACCTATCCATTCAGAACAAATGTGGCATTGATGCTACATTCTTGTGTGCTGTGCACGTTACCTTGTCACCATTGTCAGATTTCACTAAGGTGTTTGCTTTGTTGTGTTGTGCTGAATGCAAAAGGAATCCACCCTACAGGTGGGTTGCCGACAATATGAATCATCCACAGTTCAGTGCTCCCTTTGTTGAGTTGTCCTGAATGCGAGAGGAATGCACTCCACTGGTGAATTGCTGACAGTATACACCATCCACACCAGCCGCTTGTTCATCTTTTCAAGTCGGTTTTGGTTCACTGTGGGTAATTCTCTCAACAATCAGTCTGCCCAATCGTCCACATGGATGCTGGGCTACTGCTGACGTTCATAGAAATGCCATGAAACGATTGTGTGAATGCAATTCTCGTGGCTTGCCTTTGATGACACAAAGATCTTGGCTGTCTTGTGTGCATGCATAGACCATTGGCTACATCCCATGATCGAGTGGTTTCTGCAGATGTAAAAGTTTGGGAACCAGCTGTGCCTAGAAGCGAATTATTTCTTGATACATTGATATGTCAGTGCTGTAAAGTGCGGCTAGGCTTTAGGACACTCCACAAGGATTGCAAGGAACGATAGACCAGTCCCCACCCCAAAACAGCTGATCTTCAAGTGAACCTCAGGACTAGGGCCCTGCACTATACATCAGAAGAGATCTGGGATGAGGCCTCCCAAAGTCAATCCATGACAATCGACGATCACAAGCTAACCATGGAGCTACCCAGTTTTGGCTGTCTACTTCTTGTGGGTGCCAAATGGACGATTCACAAATGTCTGCTCAAGAAAGGGGCCACGCTCCCAACAGCAATGTACGGAGCTAAAGCAGACCTGAACAGTGGCATGGCCATCTTCAGCTCGGCCACCACTGGCCACAGAGGGGCCCTCTTGATGGGTCAATGAACTTTCATCCAGGAGTGCTTCTACTGGATTTCTTCTATCCATGGGGACTCAAAGTTTCCTAGGGTCTGTGTGAGCTACGAGGCTGGGAGATCTGGATTCCCAGTCCCTGATCACAGTGAAGCTCAGCTTAGGAGCCTCCACAGTGAAATTGCTTCCAGGAGCTTCACACTGAATTGATCCCAGCAATGATACAATGAAGCCCCTCCCCGGAAATTCGCACTGAAGTTGCTATCGCGAGCAGGCGATGGGGGTCACGAACATCGCTGCGTTTACCCCCACCTGGCGTCCTGGTTCCATCCTCTCCTCGCACGCCTTTGCAGTGCGCTCCAGCTTCCAGCGCGGATCCGCCCATCCCGTGGTCTCTCACTTCCTGCGTTGAGCCAGGGCAAAACCGGGCCACTCCCAATTCCAGAGCCCGAAAGCCGTTATTTGTGTCATTGACAGCGAACGCGGACCCGGACCCGCGGGCAGGGACGGGTGGCAATGAAAAAGCTTTGCGCATGAGGGAGGTTCACAGAGCACGACCCCGTTATCCTTTGCAGCGAAGAAGCACCATGATGCCGGTGCGTGACCGCAAATTTTGCATCTCGAGCGCCGACCACAGCGCAAAACGTGCCCCTGGCAGCACCGCAAGTGTCCCTGCAAGCGCTTTTGGCTCGCCTTGCCGCTCCTACCCCGGATGCCCGTCCAAATGGGTGACCGCCTCGATGAGTGGCCCTCAGAGTGCCCGCTCACCGCGATGCCGCAACTGCCGATCCCAATTTCAGCGCCTGCGCAGCTTTTATGAGCACAGCTGCGCAGCGGCCGCATATACGGGCCGCTGGGCAGGCGGGGCCGCGTGCGGGGAGCGCGGCCTACGGCACAGAGGCCGCGAGGCACGTTGGCCGCGGTGGGCAGGTGGTGCGAAGCCGGTGGGTCGGCATGATTTCCCGCTGCCTGGCACCCCATTTCCGCCAGCTCCCCAGGCCGCGGGCGTGCCGTTGCTACTCCGGCAAACCAGCAACAGCACTTACAACCTCACATTGTACACGATCATCTATTACAGGACGACTCAACCAAAGTCTACCCCAATAGAGGTGCATCAAACTACTGAAAAGGACACTGAAAACGTGTCAATTGAGGTGAACAAAACACAATCGTTGGACGTTGTGTGTATCTCGAATGCAGTCCTTGCCTCAATATGCAAAAATGGCTGATTGAATCTCAAATACAATGCACGCTTATCAAAGACAATTTCTGGAAACGCAGGTGCCACCTGTGATCCCACTGGGATACACAATGCAATTAAGTGGCAATGATGTAGTGAAATATTGATACCTCTCTCGTTCTCATGCACAATGCGGCTTCACTTCCAAGCAGGCTTGGTTTTTGCATTTACGTTTTTACTTTTACGTTTTTATGCGGTAAAACGTACATTTGCAGAAGGACATATTTTCACAGCTTTTTTTACCCTTTTACGGCTCCCTGGGATACCCAGTTTACATGATGAAAGTTGTGTACAATGATCAGTCCTCGGCAATCTGCAGCACCCGCAGCACAATGTCCACCTCGTCCTTGGCAAGGGCGATGATGGCGCTTAACAAAAACTCGTTTTATGCCCCCTCCAGAGCGTTTCGTTGCCACTCTCCGGACTCCATAAGTCTGTACATACTGTCCTAATGTACACCAGCCAGTTTTTACGTTGTATTTACCTGTTTTTACTCATTTTCATGCGTATAAACGTAAAGAATATTTTTATGCGTAGGAACGTAAATATAATCAGTTTTTATGACGTAAAAACCAAGCCTGCTTCCATGTCCACATCACTGACCCGACCTGTGCATAACGCTTGTTCAAATTGAGCGCACAGGGTCATCAACATTATTGAGCTGATAGCATAAATCCAAGCACCGTGAGGTGCTACCCCGGTGTATGACCCGTGGCTGCGCCAACGGCTTGCCTGGGGTTGGGCCCCATCAATATGGTGCGTCCTTATGTGGAGCGATCACCCTCGTAGGTACGCGTGGGAAAGGAGAGTTGGCCTTTGAGTCCGTAACGAGGGATGTTCCTTACCCGGAAACACCACAAATGCACTCTATGACAGATACCTATCCCTGCCTGGTTGACTCCAGCATGGTGGTTCCAGTTCCCACTGCCCTCGCCAGGAATTCCTTTCCCCGAAATCACCCCATTAAAGCCGTTGGCAAGCTTTGCATCTCGGCACCAACAATAGCCGCCGCCTGCATCAAAGCAGTTGCCGTATCCTGGGCAAAACAGACAGCATTTAGGCCTGTTAAGTAAATCCGTTAGTACCGGTCCCCTCCACTGAACGTTTTCACCAGGCTGCACAAGCAGATCAGCGCCTGGGAATTCGTGTCGTTTCTTCATCCAGAAATGTGGTAGGCTTTTATGAAATATTGACAGCCCCTTGCATCAACACCACTATGCAGACACGAGCTCTGCAGTTCAGCGTCGATCCAGGGGCTTAACAATTTCTCATTAAAGCCTACACAACATCCAGATGTATCTCACGGTTGACCAACGGGATCGTTTATGCATTTTTGCTGCAATAAAGCTTTTCCTGGAATGTTGCGCCAAGATGCTTTGTTGGAGGGCTGATAAACACCGACGTCGAAAAAAAACATTGACTCAAGGGCAATTCACCAATGTTTATGACCATTGTTCAATGGCCCCCTTGCGTCAAATCACCATCAACGCTGCATTAACGCCTATCGATTTTCCGGATCTTGAGTTTCAATCAGCAGCAATCCAGTGCATCCATAGAACAAGGCAAAACACAACAACGTTAAATTTTGCCATGCATTTGCAATATTGCTGCATGCAAATATGCAACAGCATATTACTTACTCTGCGATTGCAGGATAGCAGATTAACTCATGGAAAGACACATGAAAAAGCCATTAACTTGCACCTGAAGCAAGACCAAGCTGTCATTGCATGGAAGTGCTCATTGTCCTTACCGGTTTGAAGAAGACAATAAAAACAAAACTTCAGCACCTGCTGAGAATATGAAACTTCAGTCCAGGACTGCGCACCTTTGAGTGGGGTCCTTGAGGATGAGCGCACATGAGATTTTTGTTGAAGGGCCCGTCCCGCCGGCCACCTTGGACATTTCTCCGGTGAGGAGTGGCAGCTCTCCTGCATCAACGGGCCAGGTCACCGACAGCTGAGGGACAAAATGGCGGAAATTTTGAAGTGAGCAGTCTTGGTTGCCCAGATCGATCCCGGGAGCGCCGAACGGAATGCACAAGAGGTCGCCGATGGATGACCGAAGGACTGTATAAGTAAGCAGCGTTCAGAGTGCAGTCGCCGCAGCAGCGTGCTTTGCTTCATCAGAGCAGACTGACTGGGAAGTCACATGGCGGGGCCTCCAAAGCGAGGCCCAAAACGGTGCCATCCTGTGCTCCCAGTCAGCGGTATCGGCCGGGCGATAGGGGCACAGGCGGTGGGAGGCCGTTTGCCCCCACGGAGAAAAGGCTCAACCTGGTGCAGCGTCGCAGTGGCACGCTGCAAACCCCTGCTACGTCGCAGGGAAGGGTTGGGAGAATGGTAGGGCGTCAGCCGCGTCGGCGGGATTTATCGCAAGTGAGGGTGGGGGCGTCGTCGGGGCCGTCGGTGGCGTCGCCAGGGCTCCCAGTTCCCCCACCGACAGACACAACGGGCCACGGGGCTACGACGTCGCAGGCCCCCAGCGATGCGTGAATTGGGCGCACTGGGGAGGGGTGGGCCTCTAGTGGCTCAGCGGGTTTCCGAACCCCGGTGCCCAATTCAGGGCGCACGTCCAACGACGACACCCAGCAATGGCGCGACGCGCACAGCTCTCGTGGCGGCAAGAGTTCCCGCGGCCGGTGCAGCTCGGCTCATGTGCGTGAATTTTGTTGACGGACTTTGTGTGCTCACGTCTCTGCGTGCCGTGCCGCCCCCGTATGCAACATGCGTGACATGGGACCGCCGAAGGCAACAGCGCCGTCGACAAAGCCCCTAGTCTCGCTGTCGCAGGCGTTGCGGGCCGTCGTTCGTTTTCCTTACATTCTCTCGCGTCATGCATTGGTCGGGAAATGCAGACGCGAAAGCGAGGGCGAGAACAGGCGGCTGATGGTTTCTGGGCCGCCAGCGGCCAGCCGGCCACCCCGACCGCTGCCGCCTTTGCGACCCTGGCGCTCTGTTGGGCGGGAGTCAGGTGCGGCCTTACGCCGCGCAAGGGCGGCCGGGGCCGCATCGGATCCAGTTTCGATGCATTCAACCTCATCCCGATTCGTGAAATCTTGAGCGGACCGCACCTGAGATTTCAACTGCGCGCCTCCTTGCTTCCACGGCCGATTGGCGGGGCAGCCGCGGCGACGTTGGTCGGATCCCCCACAGCAGCAGTCGTCGCGACGGATGGGCACCGAGAGCGTTACCTCGATCTCCTTCGAGTCCATTTGCTCCACACGTGGAGCAAATGGATTCGAAGGAGATCGAGGTAATGCTCTGGGGGCCCATCGCTCGCCGCCCCGATGCGCGCCACAGGCCGCATTCCCGCGCTGTGCTCCCATTCCGGGTCCGTGCAGTGGCTGGCGGTGACCACATGCCGCGGCGCCAACGGCACTCCCGTGCACGCGTGGTCGTGCGTCCCTGACCTCCGAATGGAGACCGCGGACGGATGCCGGTCTTTGGGCGAGCCGGGCGCCCTGCATGGATAACAATTGCACAGTGGTATAAAAGCACTGGCGGTCAGGACAACATAGACGGGTATCGATTGCAAAATGGTGTAAGAACAGGGGTGGCTAGGACCACATGGATGCATGTGTGTCGCGGGCTGTGGCCGCTGGGGGCCACACCAGGAAAGACGAAGTGTGTGGGGGCTCCTTGAGGCCACTAGCGGCGGGGGGGGCAGAGTGTGCGGCAAGGGCAAAGGGTCGCGAACCCCCGCGCCGTGCGCGGCCCCGGGGGGACAGGTTCCCGAAAACGCGGGGGGAAGTATGACGGATAATGATGTGAAATGGGCAGTCAATGGACCGATCAAGGAAGGCGTCGCGCCGAGCGCATCGGAACAATGTACACGATCGGGTCTGGCCTCGGACAACGGAGGTCATCACCTGGAGCGTTTATTCAAATTTGCCACTTGAGGGGCCCAGATTCCAGCGGCTTGACGCGCGCTGCGGCCCCGTCTCGACGGTCGCTCCGCGAAGTTTGTTGGGCGGCCAGCGGCCAGCGACCGAACTTGGACGTCGTCACCTGCGCGAGGCAGGCGCACATTCTGGACGGATGCGAGCCGGGAACTCGCGCCACGTTCAAGGGCGGCCGGGACCGCATCAGATCCGGTCTCTGCGGCTCTCCAATCTCCTCCCGATCCACAAACCTCGCGCGGCTCGCAACCTGGAAATCCGACTGCGCGTTGTCTCCCTTCCCACCCAGTTGGCTGGTGGGGGCTGCCGCGACACTCTTCAGGTGCCCTGCAGCGGCAGATATCGCAAGGGTTGTAATTACATTCAATGCAAGGGGAGCGTTGGGCGACGCTAAACCCCAGCCAGGGCCCTTGGACTTGCGGATTGCCTCGGGTATGGCCGACGGCCCCATGCCCCGGTACAGCAATTGCCGCCAAGTGCCACGGCTCGGAAAGGCGGGCAGAGGGTGGCCACACAGGAACAGCGCGCTTTGGGGGACGCAACCGGCATTTTCACTTCGACCGTTCTATGGGCTCTTACGATCCGGAGGCCGGGCCAAGGCTTCGGAGCGCCTCAAAGCTGCTCGCCGGCTGAAATGCGGCGTAACAAGGACTGGCCCGCCACCCCAAGATCCAGTCCGCTACATAGCAGGGGTGCCGCGCGGGGAACTCCCCTGATTGCCCCAGCGCTCACGGCAGGCCGTTTCGACTGCCCCACACCACGGCGGCGCTGCGGGAACGGTCCAGGCTGCATCTCGCCGCCCCCGCTCGTTCTCCCACGCCAGGCGCCGAGCTTCTGCCGGAACCTCAAGCGCGAACCACACACAAGCCGAAAACACTCCAGCCCGCAAATCCCCGCGCACCTTGCAATGCCGCCAGCAGCAATGCTCAGACATCGGCGTGTAGAGGGTTGCCCATCAGAGTCGAGCTCAGTTCGCTATGTCTGTCATGTGGGCGTGCCTGAGATGTTTATGGACCCGTGGGCGGTGGGAGGGACGCCGCGGGGTTAGCTTTCCAGTGGCTTCGAGGGAATCTGGAGGACAGCTTTAGAAGACGCGTGCCCTTCAGCGTCTGACGGGAGGTGCAGCCACAGCTCCTTAAAATTCTGACTCATTGACATGACGTTAGTGGGCTGGGGCGGGGAGACGTGACATAATTATTTGGAGGGGCAGGGTGGTTGCACGGCCGACATGTGTCTGGCGCATGCTGCCGGTGTGTAGGTCTTCGGTAAGCGCAGTGCCACGCTACAGCGCAGCTTGCCATCATCCCAAATCAGTGGCAATAATTGTATTTTGATGAACATCGGTGGCCAAAGTCGCAGCGGCTTTGTTGATGTACTGCTGAACATCGTTGCGCCAAATCTCAATGCCCCTTCAGAATCAATGCCATTGATGCCATTGATTCTCGTGGGTGCTGCGACATTCTGTTCTCCCCCGGAACATCAAAACGACAACCAGTAGTACTCACAACTTACAAATGCCACTTGATTTTGTCCCCAAATTGGTGCAACATTGCAGCAGAATTCGAGCAGGAGCGGTGGCAATGAAGGGCTAAGCATGGTGAGGGGGCCAGAAATTCAAGTTGGCCTGTGTTTGGCGGGCAAATTCGGCGTTCGTTGTGAGGCTTTGTCAATCAGTGACACATGACCAACAATTGCGACTGTTGTAGAGTGTCACAGCATGAGTGACACAACATCACAAGCCTGTCAGCTTTTGTCATTGGCAACCATTCATTGCTGCCTGAAGTCTAGAGGACCACTGCGGTAGCACCTTACTTTATGACACGCCCAGCCGTCTTTTGCTCCTGGGCCCTCTTGGGAAGCGTATCCTGCATGGACCAGTCGGCGTGCGGCTGACTCTCGTTGGGTCGGCCGTTTAACGGCCGCTCTGTGTGGTCCCATCCGTGCAGTGGCGGGTGCCCTCAACGAAGTCGAGGATTCCAGAACCGCAAAAGATTCTACAAGATCTGGTGCCGCTGCTTGGCACTCTTACAATCCCAGCGGCACAACCATTATCACAAATTCAAGCTGATTAAAAGGCTGACCCAGCAACGTGTTAAACCACCACAACCACACTGCAAGCATAAAGAGTAGATCTGCCAAAAGCAAGAAACAACGCCTTCAAAAGCATATATGTTTTCATTCCTCCAGTGACTCCGTGTCCGATATCTGTGATCAGAGTGTGACAAAGAAAGCTGCTGCCATAACGAGCGAGAAATTTGGACAAACTGGAGGAAGTATGACGCTGTGTGATCAGTATGATGTGGGTAGCTTTGGACGTGATGAGCCTAGCGCCTCGCCTACGAACCAAAATTTTGACTTGGGGCTTGTCAGGCTTATCGTAGACTGCGGGTTTGCAGTTCAACCATTGCTTCCAGACATGGCCCTCCTACCGTCCTTACACCTATAGATCAGCTGTAACAGTTGTCCTTCCAATTCTGCCCCTTTCTTCTGAAGAATTACCACGTGCAAAAAGGACAACACATCCTTAGCATCGCTCATTTGCTCCAACACATGCTTCAGCAGATCTACATTAGAAGAGAATGTGGGGACAAAAGAACTCTACTGTTAGGTACGGGGGTATTTGTGTGCTTTATAAGTTAGAGAATACGTATTGCCAGGTATCAATTCATTTGTGAGTCGATGCTCACAGAAATAGGCAGATTTTAGATCCTTGAAATGGGCCACATGGGGAATACACACTCATGAAGTGTGCAGGGCCTGAATTGAATGCTTTTGAACCTCTAAAATGCAAAAAAATGATTTTATGACGATTAACTGTTGCCAATGTGGCAGAGTTCGACAGTGGGTATGCGAGAGTTACTAAGCAGCTGCTTAGTATCAAACTGCAGTTTGACAGCTGATTGCAACATAGTTTGCATCCCAGTCCCATGCACATTGGTGATCCGAGTGTGTCCCTTCTTCTGACAGACCACCGCTATGCCCCAATCAGACAATCTTCTCCATTTTTGGTTCTGGACGTCGGAATAAGAGCGGATTTCCTTCTAGTTTTGGCAGCAATGTGCATTCTATTGGCCACAGGTGAACGCAAGTGTAGCATATTTTCAAACATTGTTTCGGTTGAGCACAAAGCAGTGCACAGGGGAAATGGACAGATTGCCCGTATGCAGTTGACACAGTCTCCACCACAACGCAAGCTCACGGGTGAAGGCTGTACTACAGCAGGACGTCCACTTGATATCTCCACCACAGGAACTCGCTCAGTTGCAGCACAGAAGAGGCTCTCGTCAGTGGGCTGCTTTGTGGCTATGGTGTGAGTGTTTTACATCTTTTATATTGTGCTGAATGGACAGCCTTAAGTGTGTCCGAGGGATGTCATGGCCGTGCTTGGCTACATGGTCTAACATTGGCCAAAATTGTGGTGCTGCCACAGAGGGCTTGCGACTCTGTGAGCCTTATAACTGGATTGCTTTATATCAAGTCCAATCTGGTGGTCAAAAATAATGTGTCTAAATATATACTGCAGATGCCCAATGCCACCAGCACACAAACAGCGCCAAAAGTCACTTGCAGTCGGTTTTCTTTGCGTCATTTTATGAAAAACAGATGGTCGAGAATGGGCTTTGTTTGGGAGATGAGCAGCACAAAGTCTCTGGAGGGGAGAATCATTGTATATCAGAGCTCAGGGCCTGGCAAGTACAAGGCAATAGGTTCACAATACTGTAACACTTACACAAACAGTGTGCAAGCTATGTACCCTACCACCATCCAGAAAATCTTGCGCATCAGAACAAACCTATTGCCACAGTTGTGAATGTTGGGGCATCAGTAGTGCATAGCACGGAGTGGTAAAATCAAAATAATACAATCTCAAGATCACTGCCCCAAGCAGTCTGATGTTTCCGTCCATGCACTAACCCTAGCCACAAATGCCCTATTCCGGGCAGTCTATTGCCTTCATATGCACAGATACCCTTTACATACAGTCGACCAACAGCAACCAGATAAGGCAATGTGGCAATAACTGCTCCATCGGAACCTATCCATTTGGAACAAATGTGGCATTGATGGTATATTCTTGTGTGCTGTGCTTGCTACCTTGTTACCATGGTCAGATTGTACCAAGGTGTTTACTTTGTTGTGTTGTCCTGAATGCAAGAGGAATCCCCTCCACTGGTGGGTTGCCAACAATATACACCCTCCACACCAACCTCTTGTTCGTTTTCCCAAGTCGGTTTCGATTAACTGTAAGTATTTCTCTCAGCAAACACTCTCCCACGTATCGTCCAAATGGATGCTGGGCTGCTGCTGACGTTTGCTGAAACGCAATGAAATGAACGCAATTCTCAGTGGCTTGCCTTTGACAATACAGAGATCTTGGCTGTCTTGGTGTGCATGCATAGACCATGGGCGACATCCCATGATCGAGCGGTTTCTGCAGATGCACAAGTTTGGGAACCAGCTGTGCCTAGAAGCGAGTTATTTTTTGATACATTGATATGTCAGTGCTGCAAAGTGTGACTAGGCTTTAGGACACTGCACAAGGATTGCAAGGAACGGTAGACCAGTTGCCACCCCAAAACAGCTGACCTTCAAGTGAACCTCAGGACTAGGGCCCCACACAATACATCAGAAGAGAGCTGGGATGAGGCCTCCCAGAATCAATCCATGATAGTTGACGATCACAAGCTAACCGTGGAGCTACCCAGTTTTGTCTGTCTACTTGTGGGTGCACAATGGACGATTCACAAATGTCTGCTCAAAAAGGGGGCCACGCTCCCAACAGCAATGTATGGAGCTAAAGAAGACCTGAACAGTGGCATGGCCACATTCAGCTCGGCCACCACTGGTCACAGAGTGCCTTCTTGATGGGTCAATGGATATATCTCCAGAAGTGCTTCTACTGGTTTTCTTCTATCCATGGGGACTCAAAATACTCTGCTTCCTACTGTCTGTGTAAGATATCAAAATACTCTGCTTCCTAGTGTCTGTGTAAGATACGAGGCTGGGAGAGCCGGATTCCCAATCCCTGATCACAGGGAAGTTCAACTTAGGAGCCTCAACAGTGAAATTGCTTCCAGGAGCTTCACACTGAATTGATCCCAGGAATGTCACGATTAAGGCCCTCCCCGGAAATTCGCACTGAAGTTGCTGTCGCGAGCAGGAGATGGGAATCACAAACATCGCTGCGTTCAGCCCCACCTGGCGTCCTGGTTCCATCCTCTCTTCGCACGCCTTTGCAGTGCGCTCCAACTTCCAGCGCGGATCCGCCCCTCCCGTGGCCTCTCATTTCCTGCGTTGAGCCAGGGCAAAACCAGGGCACTCCCAATTCCCGAGTCCGAAAGCCGTTATTTGTGTCATTCACAGCGGGCGTGGACCCGGACCCGCGGACAGGAACGGGTGGCAATGAAGAGCTCAAAAGCTTTGCGCGTAAGGAAGGTTCCCAGAGCACGACCCCGTTATCCTTCACAGTGAAGAAGAACCATGATGCCACGGTCCCGATGCGCGACCGCAAATTTTGCATCTCGAGCGCCGACCGCAGCGCAAAACGTGCCTCTTGCAGCAGCGCAAGTGTTCCTGCAAGCGCTTTCGGCTCGCCTTGCCGCTCCTATCCTGGATGCCCGTCCAAATGGGTGACCGCCTCAATGGGTGGGCCTCGGAATGCCCGCTCACCGCCAAGCCGCAACTGCCGATCCCAATTTCAGCGCCTGCGCAGCTTTAATGAGCAGAGCTGCGCAGCGGCCGCGTATATGGGGCCGCTGGGCTGGCTGCGCCGCGTGCAGGGAGCGCGGCCTACGGCACAGAGGCGGCGAGGCACGTTGGCCGCGGTGGGCAGGTGGTGCGAAGCCAGTGGGCCGGCATGATTTCCCGCTGCCTGGCACCCCATTCCCGCCGGCTCCCCAGGCCGCGGGCGTGCCGTTGCTGGCCCCAAGGAATGGTCTGCTCCGGCAAAACCAGCAACAACACTTACAGCTTCACATTGTACGTGATCATTTATTGCAGGACGGCTCAACAAAAGTCTACCCCAATAGAGGTGCATCAAACTACCGAAAAGGACATTGAAAACATGTCAATTGAGGTGAACAAAGCGCAATCTTAGGACGTTTTGTGTATCTCGAATCCAGTCCTTGCCTCAATATGCAAAAATGACTGATTGAATCTCAACTGCAATGCACGTTTATCAAAGACAATTTCTGGATGCGCAGGTGCCACCTGCACGTGTATCCCACTGGGAGACACAATGCAATTAAGTGGAAACGACGTCGTGAAATATTGATACCTCTCTCGTTATCATGCACAATGCGGCTTCACTTCCAAGCATGCTTGGTGTTTGCGTTTACGTTTTCGCTTTTACTTTTTATGCGCAAAAACGTAAATTTGCAGAAGGGCCTATTTTTGCCACTATTTCTACGTTTTTACAGCTCCATGGGACACGCATGTCGCACGATGAAAGTTGTGTACAATGATGACTCCTCCGCAATCTCCAGCACCCGCAGCACAATGTCCACCTCGTCCCTGGCAAGGGCGATAATGGCGCTTAGCAAAAACTCGTTTTCTGCCCTTTCCAGGGCGTCTGGTTGCCACTCTCCTTACTCCGTAATTTTGTATGTACTGTCCTCATGTACACCGGGCTGTTTTTACATTGAATTTACGTATTTTACTCATTTTCACGTGCAAAACGTAAAAACTATTATTATGCGTAAAAACATAAATATGATCAGTTTATATGGCGCAAAAACCAAGTCTGCATTCAAGTCCACATCACTGACCCGCCCTGTGCACAACGCTTATTCAAATTGATCGCACAGGATCATCAACACTATTGAGCTGATAGCATAAATGCAAGCACCGTGAGGTGCTGCCCCGAGTCATGACCGTGGCTGCGCCAACGGCTTGCCCGGCGGGGTGGGCCCCATCACTATGGTGCGTCCTTATGTAGAGCGATCGCCCTCGTGGGTATGCGGTGAAAAGGAGAGTCGGCATTTGAGTCCGCAATGAGGGATGCTCTTTACACAGAAACACTACAAATACGCTCTATTACATATTGCTCTTCCTGTCTGGTTGACTCTAGCATGGTGTTCCCAGTTCCCATTGCCCTCGCCGGGAATTCCTTGCGCCGAAATCATCCCATTAAAACACGAGCAAACTTCGCATCTCGGCACCAACAATAGCCGCCGTACTCATTCCTCTAGTGACTCTGTGTTCAATACCTATGATCCGAGTGTAACCAAGAAAGGCAAAGCTGGTTCCATAAAGACCGAGAAATTCGGACAAATTGGATAAGGTACGACGGCTAGACTTTCTGATAAGTATGGTGTGGGTAGCTTTGGATGTGGCGAGGCCAACGCCTCGCTTGTGAACGAGGCGCTGCTCTTGCCACATCCAAAACTACCCACACCATTTTCATCCGGAAATCTGGTGGGCGTTGATACAATATTGATAAGCCATTGCATCAACGCCGCTCTACAGACACAAGCTCTGAAGGTTCTCGTAGATGCAAGGGCCTATCAATATTGATACATTAATAGTGCATCAAAGCCTGTCATGTTTCTGGATATATCCACGTGGATACATCCCGTGCATGGGCTGATAAATGGATCGTTAATGCAGCATTTCTGGAACACTGCTTGTTTGGAAATGTTGCATCAAGGTGCCTTGTTGGAGGGCTGATACATGCCTGCGCCAAGAGCCATTGTTTCAAGCGCAGTTCACCAATATTGAGGGCCATTTTTTGAATGTCCCCTTGCATCAACCCTCATCAACATTGCATCAACGCCTGCCGAAAATTTTCAGATGTTGAGCTTCTCCTCTTTCCTCTTCGCAAGAAAAGACCGGCGTGCTGTTACCATGCGCAAGGGTTCAATATTTTTCGGTACAGGGTTTTAGGGTGGGGTGTTCAGGCCCGGGTGCCAGGGCCAACCGGCTAGTCCCCGGCTCAGGCTTATGTTTTTGACACATACCGTAGGTCTTTAAGCCTTTCCGCATAGTAACGTAACGCTGGGCCCTTTTTCGCGGAGCCGATGAATAGAAAGTAACGGTGCCGGAGCGAAATGCGGAGCAGCCGAATTTAGTAACGGCCCAGGCGCGGCTTCGGGACGGGCTTGGCCCCGGTAATCAATCCCTCAGCGCCCTTTGTTCACCAGTAAAGAGCACAAGCCCCAGCACTGGCACTGGTCGGGCTATGACTCTGACTGACGTCGTTTTGACGCGTACAAACACGTAAGTGCTGTGCCGGGGCACGGTAAAACGTTTCGATTGGCCCCGAGTGGTACATGCGCGCAGGCCGCGCCAAGGTGCCGGTTCTTGGGAAGCCAGCCTGAATACGCAGGTGGATTCGCCGGCAGCGACTGGCGGCTACTGTGCACAGCCCGGTGCCATGCATATTGGCCCCCCAGTGGTACATGCGCACAGGCCGCGCCAAGGTGGCGGTTCTTCGAAGTCAGCCTGAATACGCAGTTGGGTTCGCCGGCTGCGACAGGCGCTGCTGTGCACACAGCCAGCTCCATAAATATTTTGGCAAAGCCTTCACGATGGCGGGCACAGCCAACAACACGCCAGCCAATGGGAAGCCCCACGGCCAACGCCCTCTGCGCTGTCTTGCTGGCGACCATTCTGCGAGGTGGGGGGAGCGAGGGCAGGCGCGCATTGGGAGTCGAACAGACGTCGCACTCTTGGCGGAGGGGTGGCGGGCAGCCGGCCGGCAACCGCCCTGGCCGCATGCCGCCTGGGCAATGGGCAGTCGATAGGGCGTGCTTTGGGCTCTGGGGCGTGCAACGGGACCTATCGGCGTCGCTGCCGCCCCAACCTATCTCCGCTTCGGCGCGCGATGCCATCGCCTTTGGGTGCAATGGTGCACTCCAGGGAGCCCGCGGCTCGCGTGGTCTTGAAGATGGCCTCATTGGAGGGCCGCTCCGATCCCCAGTGCGCTGTGGCTATCTGGCAAACCCAATACAGCCTTTGCGCATTCTGGCGACGGCCGATCGAACTCGATCCTCGCTCAAGCTTCCCTGGCGGAGGAGCGAGTATCCGACCAATTGTCAGATCGAAAGGGGACGTGTTGATCGCCGCGCAGCATCTTGTTCCCCCAGCTCTCGATCTTCTAACGCTCTCGATGGCTGTTGCTGCAGGGCAGCTGCCAGGCGCCGCCGCCAGTCCGCCCAATCAGCGCAGTGGAACGGGTGGGCCCCCGCCGAACTCCCAGGTGCGCCCCGCGGAGGACTCCCCCAGAGACAGGGGATGAGGTCAATTCGCCCAAACTGGTTCCTTTGGCTCCAAGCTGGCTCCCTTGCCGCTGTTTCCCGGCTCGAGCGCCTTCCAGATTGCCGGCCGTCGGCGCCAAGGTGGCGGCCGCGGCGGGCCCGCTGGCAGTTGCCTGGTCCCTCGACCCGGAGAGGGGTGTTCCCTTGCGGCAACTTTCCCCGGAAAGTGCGGGGCCGCGTCGGCCCGCTGGTCGTGACTGTGTGCTGAGGTGGCGGGACGGCTGCAGTGTCTTGGCTTCGCGTGGAACGGATCGTGTTGCGCTGTCTGTTCCACGCGGACCTGATGGCAGCGGCCCCGCCTCGATGTGCGACAATTCTTGACACTGCTTTGCTCAGGCAAAATAGTAAGCTGACGGCTACCTCATTGCCGTGTTCTGTAAAAAATCATGATGATGATGATGATGATGATGACAATTCTTGATGATGATGGTCGTGACTGTGCGCATTCCGTCATTTTCAGTCGCATTTCCCCAGCGCGAGAAGTACGGTTCCGTATTCGGTCCCAGCCCGGTTGACCGGGATCATCGCCGTCTCTTCCTGGACTTGCGCATGAAATAATTATACTGCCTGCACCAAATCGGTGACTGCTTGCACCAAATCACGTGCAGACTATGTCCTAACCTCAGTTTTAGGGTTAGGTGAGCTCTTAAGGTGAGTTTTAGGGTAAGGGCTAGATTTAGGGCAGGTTTAGTTTGAGAGTATAGGGCTTAGGTTTTAGGTTCTAGGTAAGTTTTGGAGGGAGCTGGTGCAACCAGTCACCAATTTATTGCAGAAAGTCACCGATTTGGTGCAACCAGTAATTGTATGCCCTTGTGCACAGCGGTGCCCGCGGCGCGAGACCGCGGCCACTCGCTGCCACCCAACCCAACCCAATCCCAACTCTAGCCCAGTCGCTGAGGTTCTCACCACTTTGCGGTTGTTTTCACTGCAGGACACCTGGGCCGCCCCGGAAGGCCGACTTCCTTACGTGGTCTCCGTCCGGAGGTCGGGCACGCGCGAGCACGTGTGCACGGGCGTGCTCGTGGCGCCGCGGCATGTGGTCACCGCCGCTCACTGCGTGGACCCGGACTCGCAGTACAGCGCCGGCATGCTGCCCGTGGTGCACATCGGGGCGGTGAGCGCAGAGCAGATGGATTCGAAAGAGATCGAGGTAACGCCCTCGGGCGCAGATATCTCTTGTGCGATGGCAACTGGGAAAAAAAGGTTGTAACGATGATTGCAGGCGGCAGTACTTTCGGCAGAGTTGGCCAACTGCAACTTGCAGGGTCGAAATTTTGGATGCGCTTCCCAAACCACGATGTTGTAGATGCCTCTGAGGGCGGCAGGAACAGTTTTTGCAGTATGAAGTGCGACTGGGAAGTTTCAAGGGCCACAGTGAGCGGATGTGAAGGCCGTTTCTGAGGGTTTGGGATACTTGGGCCTGTTCTTAGTGGATGGCTGTTGCTAATGGGCACCCGTTTGCCTCCTTCCCCATCACGCAAAAGCGTTTCCTTGGAAATAGACTTGACTGTTTCGTTAGAGATTATGCCAAAAGCACTACCCAGTGTTTCATTCATTTTGCACAAGTCTTACTGAAAGCCAAGGACTGAAAGGACACCACAAGCCTTTCTTTCTTGTTTGTTGCTGGTATTCAGCTCAATGGTTCCTTGTCCTGTGCTTTCAAAGGGATTTTGCAGAGAGTGGGCATGACCTGTGCATCACGCACGCAGCTGAAGCTCCTCACCTTCTTCATTATGCAAGAAAGAGAATGAAAGTGGAAAAAAAGCGAGGCCACTCTCTGCATACTTGCGTTGTGCACATATCATGTACACAAACGTCACGGCACTGGCATTTCCAGCACCTGTGCTTGCAGATAATCATCCAGAAATTTACACTGTATATGTACCTGTTGATCGATGTTAACATTCAACAGTTCTATTGGGGGCAAATATTATTCTTGGCAGGGCTGCAACACCTCCCAACGATGGCATGTGCTAACGATGGTCAACTTTTGTGCCCAGGTAATGATGACACAGAAAACCACAATTCACAAGAAGTGGTTGGAGGAGAAAGTACAGCGTTCGCCACACAACATCGCGGTGCTGCAGCTGGCACGGCCGTCTTCCTACCCAGTGCCAAAGCGCTTGTCTGATCACTTTGAATTGGTGACTGGCATGAAGTTGGATGCCCTGGGGTGGGGACCCAACCGTGATGGGCCAGCCCTTGGGGGAGCCATATTTGGTGCTCTGACAGTGGAGCAGCAGGAGTTTATCGACATGAGTGTCTGCAACCGTGCCACGCTCTGGGATGGTGCAGTGCCTTCTGGCACATTCTGTGCATTGAACAAGGGACACAAGGCCTCGTGCGTCGGTGAGTGAGCCATAGTGTACATCGAGTGAAGCGTTAAAGCAATCTGCTGCAAACTGTTCTCAAGTGCTGTGTACAAGTTGCATGCTGATCTTAAAGGTTGTATGGTTAAGCCTTGATGGGGAAAGTAGGGACAGACATGATTTATTTGTTGCTTCGTTATTACCTGGCAGAACTCAAGTTTGGCATGTTACAGTGGCGGCTATTTGGTGGTAGATCCAGGGAGATCGAGAACACACTTATGAGTTTGTCACAGCATTTCTGAGTTACTGCGATCCACAAGTATGACAAGCCTTTCCTTGGAGCTTGTGATTGCTTGTGCTGCACTACAACATCGGCATCAACCGCGGTGCTGAGGGCTGTTGCTGTCAGTTAGATTTTGGTCTTGTTTTGGACATGACTTGGAAATATGTTAAACCCATTCAGACACAGGACATACAAAGCATCTGTTCTTTCACTTTCCGAAACGAAGAAAGCATACAAGCAACAGCATTCTGCCAAGGATGGTCTGAGAAACTGTGAAAAGTTTGGCAGTTGTGGCCACCGCAACCACGTTTGATGCGTTGTCAAGCTGTAGCAGCACAACAAGGTACTATAAAAGCACCAACACTTGTTCCATGTTGCCCAAGAAAATGTTGAAGTAAGAAGAACATCACTTCTTACACTTTTGAATTCTGGATTACATCACATGATTTGGCTGAAAGGGGTTTTCCTGTGTGCACATCAGTCGACTCAGGCTCTCCGCTCATGCTGCTGGATGCTCCCAACAGCGATATTAGGTCAGGAGCAGCAGACTTCGACTTTGTTGTGGGCTTGAACGTGGATGGTTCGCCCTGTGGAGCTGAGGGGAAGCCTGACGTCTACGTAGACGTGAGGGGCCACCATTCATTCATTCAAGGGATCATTGACGATGGCCACGATGAGTTATGACCAAGGCAGCGCTGCACTCCAGCAGTGCTCTTTCCTTCAGAGGAAGTCTTATGGGAAGCCGCTGAGGAAGAATGTCCGAAAATCACCGGCTGCAGTCGCACACAGCTTTGCAAGATTGCCAAACAAACGAGAGACAACCAAAGGGAACGTCAACACTTTTTGTTACAGGGGCACTTTTCATTGTCGTTGCCCTGCTCTTCACCAAGATTCTCAAGTGAGAAGCGACAAGCTTTTTCAATGTACCAAGCAAACGAGAGACAACCAAAGGGAACGCCAATGCTTTTTTTTACAGGCGCACTTTTCATGGTCATTGCCCTGCTCTTCACCAAGATTCTCAAGTGAGCAGCGACAAGCTTTTTCAATGAAGGCCTTGACATTTTTCGGCTGCACATGGTGAGCTGAAAAATGATCCAACCACGTAAATCCAGTTGTCATCAAGCTACATCCAGGGATTGCCAAGCTATGCCTACCTAGCAGGGAGCAACAGGGAGCGGGGATTGCCGAGCTATGCCCACCTAGCAGGGAGCAAAAGGGAGCGGGGATTGCCAAGCTACGCCCACCCAGCCGGGAGCAACTGGGAGCGGAGTTATGGATGCAATACTATGGTGGGAAGCGACCAGAGTTAGATGATGTCGAGCTGCGAGAAGACAGAGTTCCACCTTTCAAACAAATGAGGACAGATAGTTTTGATTTCATTTTGCTGTGGAGTCTGAATTCCGATGTGGTACGTCTTGACCAAATTTTGATGTTGCTGGGCCCCCTTCATGCCAATGGATGTGCCCAGAAGATTTTTTCGCACTCGGGGCTGGAGAGCATTTGATTCTTAGCATACGCTTCGCTGTGATGGGAGGGAGTAGAGTCCTGGCAGCTTAGGGCAGATATGAATTAGTGTTGCAGATTAGGATGTACCTCAAGAGGTTCGTTTTGGGTACTCAGAGACGAAAACATTGAATAGGATCCAGGCGGCATGGCTTGTGCATTTTCAATCGAGAAATGATAGATGCTTGTGTCAAGTCAGGTGCCAAATCAGATGTAGGTTCAAGTGTCGCGCAGGGATTCGATCATCAGGGAAGTGAGAGTGATTGTCCCGCGAGTAGTTTTCTGCCAAGGGCGACGTAGGGTGGGACGAGTCAGCATCGCCGACGCCTTTTCCATTGGCTGGCCGTTTCTGCATGGCCTTCTTGGCTTGTTGTTTGGCTTTAGTCCACCATCTGCCATTGGTCTTTGAAAGCCCGCCGCGCTCGAGAACGGCAGCAGCTTTTTCATCGTTGAGAAATCCGAGACCGGGGACCAATTTAGGCTTCGACCCTCGTTCCCCACGGTATCTCGTTTTGCGTCCAATCAACCTGGCCGGAAAGAGAAATTCAGTTGTTTGTGGGATGGGGAAGGGAGCGAAGCATGGGATTAGGCCTAATCCTTAGGTAGCACCCCAGAATTTGAATGAGGGATTAGTTGCGCACCAGCACTGGGTGCAAATACCGCAGCTTGTGGTGCCACAGCACAGGGTAAGAGACGCATTCGCATGAGAGGGTGTCTTGCAGCGTTTTCCGTATCTTCTGAACTTCATCAGCGCAACGTATTTCATAGAAAGACAGGGTGCGGACTGCGGAACCTTAGTCGCTGGGCAACACTTGTGCTGGGCAGCCCCGCCCGTCGGCCAAGCTCGTCACCATCAATAAAATTCATTTGCTCTGCTGTGGGTGGCAGGACGATTGTGACACGAGGTGGTGCTAATTCATTCACGCTTCTGGTCAGATGGGGATTCTTGTGGCGGTCCACTCACGCTTGTGGGTTGTGTAATAAGGGCTATCGCAGGTGCAAGCTGTGAGCCAGATGTGCATCAGCTGTGTTTTGAGTCGCCAGAAAAAATGCGTTGGATGATTCCGTTGCCGGACATTGCTGGACGTGTTCCACAATGTTGAAGCCACGTACAAGTACATGGGCATCATCCCCATGCGGTACATGTAGAGAACAATATGGGTGCGTTTTAGACCAGCCATTTAGAGAACATATCTTTGTAATCCAGTCGCCGTGTGAAGAAGCATTTGTCCATCAATTTTATCACAGTACCTACCGCTGACCAAGCCCTCACAGGAACGATACTCTTTGTGGTATACTTTTGAGGACATGGAACGAATTTGGAACCGTACGTGGCTGGACGTGTGTTCCTCGACGTACTTTGTCGCGCGCCGCCATCGCCGCTCCACCTCGCCCTCTCACTCCTCCTCCCCTCTCCCTCTCTCCTCTCCCCTCCACCTCCGCTCAGCACTCAAACGCATAAGCTCCTTGCCTCAGCACTTTCACTCAACTTTCTCCCTCGCGCATTTCCTCTCCTGCCCAGGAAGGGGTCTGCTGCTTACAACACCGTTGAGTCAGAGTCTAAATTGCTGTAGCCGCACCTCTTTGGCCACATTGAGACATGCTGTGGGCCGGGTCCTCACTAGTAAATAATAGGCCAGATGGCACAGTCCTAACATAATCTGTTGAAAATGCAATTATGTCCTTTCGGCAAATGTGGTCCCAAAACCACACATTGACACAGTTTCAACTGTGTGCCCTCGGTAACCGTGCAGATTACACAGCAGTAACTGTGTGGTTTTGGGACCACATTTGCCGAAAGGACGCTGTTGCATTTTGAGCAAACCGTGTTAGGACTGTGCCATCTGGCCTGGTGTTTCCTAGCGGAAGGAGAGAGGTCTGGTGTCAGTATGGCATCATGTGATTTGATCGGATTAGCTTGTGCTTAATCAGATGCAGATTTTGCTAGTAAAAAAAGCGCCAAACAACACTTTTGCGAACGCACATAAAACACAGTGCTTAATCAGATGCAGATTTTGCTAGTAAAAAAAGCGCCAAACAACACTTTTGCGAACGCACATAAAACACATTTCATCAAAGTTCTGTATGCTAAGAACACAAAAATAACACAAACCCGTAAACTTTGTACACGCTTGTTTGAACACGTGTTATTTGGCCGTTTTGTTTTCTAGTGTTTGAAACAGTGGCAGGTTAGCTGGCATACCATCAATCTTGTCCCAGCATCCACTGAATTTCATTCTCTGATCGTCGCACCTCAGCAAAAATTGTTACCAGTCACTTGTAACCATTTGGCCAGGAAAGGGTACCAAAACCACCCAACGTGGTCCCACAAAGTGGTGTAAATCAGCGATTTCTTCAATTTCTTCTCGTTGTTTGGTAATGGCACAAAATTCCACCTGATTGCAGCCTGCAACCTTCAGATGTTTCCTTCCTGGTGCCTGCTAGCCAAGCTCTTTTGGTTGAAACACCGTCGCCATCTTCTGCAATGGCGTGGACACCAATAAAATTCATCATGAGTTTCGTCAATTGTCCCAACAAAACTGCACGACACTGCCTGGTGTGTGCACCGACGTTGGCATTGACTGACGGTCTGCAGCAGCTCCCTTCCTTCTGAAAGCCCAACAATCTTCACTGAGGTGCGAATGGCCATTCGTATTCCTGACCATGGTCAGGAATGGAATTCAATGGAATCCATAGAAGGCTGGTGCTCTGCATGCAAAATAAGTCACTCCTTCGAGCTACACCTGGTGCGATACAAGCCATTACCCTCAACATGCATCTTGCATTCACCAAGTCACCCAGGCTTGCAAAGACCTATGAGGAAGGCAGATAAGGATAAGTTTCTGCTAAGACCAGAACATGGTATATGAAATTTAGATCAAAATTCAAAGTAATGAAAAGCTGACAATGCTTAAGCTCCCCACGACTCAGGTCACAAAAAGATCCATTTCACGTCGCAAGAAAAAGCCAAAATCGCATGGTGTGGGGGTTCTCTTCCAGCCAGTGTGCTAAGCTATGCTTGGAGAACTCATAGTGCCATATTGTCTCAACCTTGGTCGAAGACTGGGAAGACTTAGAAATGGTTGTAAATCATTAAAAATGATGATCCAGGAAATTTTACCATAAATGTTTTGTAGAATCACCATTCTGTTGCTCTCACGAATGCAGTGTATTGGCTCATTCGTCATTTCTTAAGCGTGTTTTTTCAGGATGAATTATGCGCTTAAAAGATCTTTTGGAAACTATGGACACAGTCCCAGCATGGGTTGTGTTGCGCGGTAGCGCGCAACAGGGGGTGAGAGAGAGCTGCCGGTGCGGGCGCTCGAAGGCCATTAAGCCGGGACCCAGCACCGGACCCCAAGTACTACGTACTTGGGGCCACACCCGAGCGCTGGTACCTGGGGGTACCCCAGGTACCGGTGGCCACCGCCCTAGTGCCGGTCTAAGCACTCTAACCCCTACACTATCGTAACCGTAGCCCTCTTGGGCCGGTTACTGTAGGGGGTTGTCGATACCCCCGGGTACCGGTTAGTGCGGTACAGGTTGGGTCGGAGGGCATTGGCCCATCAGTGGAGGGCAGATAAGCAAGGAGAAACAAGGTATGCCGCTTGTTGGAGAGATGGGAAAAGCTTTCAAAATGATACATTTGAATGGAGGGAAATCGCCATTGTGACTCCATAGAACATCAAAATATCACCGGAGCTGCAGAAATATTTGTGCCATTATTAATCGGCCAGAATTTCTGGATTCCATTAACTCAACATTTCCTTGACCTTGGGAATGTTTACTCATCGTATTGCCTGACTTAAGCTGGATCTGAATTCCAGTTTCTGGGATCTGGGATATCCTGAAAAAAATTTTGCGGGCATCCCATAAAGCAAAATTGGGGCTGTGGAAGAGGCGTACCTGTGTAGCAAACATTTCATCACTTTGGTCCAGTTATAGTTTCGCCACTTCTTGAGTGTGCAGCTGCTTTGCACATGCCGAATGTAGGCTAGCCGCTTGCACACATTGGATGCTATGGATAGCACGACCATCTGGCTTTGACAGATGCACTATGAGAAATGAAAGTCGAACATCAAACATTTGTTCCGCCTTCTGTTTGGAAAAGTGATGTCCATCTCACATAATGCACGGCCTGAATTCGACACATTTACGCTCAGGGCCTCAGTGTGAGGCGATTTGAGGACGTTGGCCAAATAGAAATTTCATCCCACAAAGACCTCATGATCTTCTGAAATAATTCCTGTTGATCTTTCATAACTCTGGGCGGCAAAGCGACTGATTTCGTTTCCGGAGTGACGAAATTTTACTACGTTTGTGTGAGGGTGTGTTTGGTGGCACATCGTCGTGTCCAAAACAGCCGAATTTATGCAATGCCAGTGCATTGATGGGCGTAAATTTTGATGCACCTCATATTTGAACACCTAAACATGTCGGCAGTACTCTTATGTTCATCTCCTTGTATTCATTGGATGCGCCGGCCCGGGATGGCGAAACTTTCTGGAATCAGCTCGTGTTGATTCAGTCACGCTTGCCGCTCGTGGTGGGCTTCCTCCAAACTGCCCAATTGACGCTCATGGTTTGAGTGGAGGATTTCACTGGTTGCCAATCAAATTTGAATGACTGAGTGGACGCCTGCCTGTCTACTCCAGAGTACCAACCTACGCATACATCGGCCTGCATTCGCAATTTAGGGATGTGAGATGTCGGATACAAGTTTTTTTCTCCAGATGACGCCGAACTGCGGTTTCTTGTCGATGCAGCGACCGTACTGAAGACCCACCTAGCCCCCCTTCCAAACTTTTTCCGCCAATTGCCGCCGACGCCTCCCCACTAGGCAAAAAAAGGGCCAAATAGCACGTGTTCAAACGTGTACAAAGTTTACGGGTTTGTGTTATTCTTGTGTTCTTAGCATGCAGAACTTTGATGAAATGTGTTTTATGCGTGTTTGCAAAAGTGTTATTTGGCCCTTTTTTTCCTAGTGCCCCCTATCTGTGTCGGCAGAGCGGCTGACGCTCCTTGCCGACTTCGGCGGAGGCCGTGCAAACTCCGCAGAATAAAGGTGCGCACCTTTGCACTGCAAGCGCACGATTCGATCGTCAGCCTTGCTGCAGCAATCACATAACTGCATACTGTTGAAATATGTGCACCATGTGCATCGCGTGTTGTTCCGAGAGCCCTTGCATGCAACACAGTGATACCTGTAATGCGCAGGTGCAACGTTTCTGATGCATCACAGCATCCAGAAGTTTATACGACAATACCGCGTTTGATCCTGCACACAACACCACCAAGCTTAACGCTACTCACACCAGACATATTATTCATATATTGGACTAATAGCAAACAAAAATTGATTCCTGTCAGGGTCTAACCTCCTGGTTAGATGCAGGGCAACAGGTAAGAAAACAGCAATGACACATCACAATCACGCTTGTTATTTACGATGTAAACACAGACCGTATTTACGTTCTCTACGCGTAAAAATATTTTTCACCTTTTTATTCGTAAAAAGCGTAAAAGCACGTAACAACAGGCCCGTGTGCACAAGTACATTCAGCCTTCGGGACGCCGGGGAATGGATTCCAGAAGCACTGGCATGGGGAGAAATGAATTTTGTTCCACTCCATCGTGGCCTTTGCCGAATGGGAAGTGGACGCTGTGTTGCGGGAGCGCAAGGGGGTGGAGTACTGATCACTGCACGCAACTTCCATTGTGTAACCTGGGTGCCACAACGAGCCGTATACGGCTTTTTACGTAAAAACGTGAAAACAGCCGTAAAAATAGCTTCTTTTACAAATTTACGTTCTTGCGCATAAAAAATGTAAACGTAAGGACGTAAACGCAGACGTAAATAACAGGCCTGGTCACAATGGTGCGGACAAGCTAGGCGGTATAGAAGGGCAATGTTCAGCGCGGCATATAAAGGGATCGCAAACATATTTAGACCAGCTCGCTGCGACACAACAAGCATTTGGGGCAGAAACACAAGGTTGAATGCACTCCACGCGCCTCCCCAAAGGCGGACGCATGCAAGCGCCGCAGCTCAATGTTGAAAACGGGGGAGCTATAAGCCGTGAGATGTACCCATCAGGCGCAGGGGCACAAAGCCCCCTGGCGCTTCTTGTGGTGCTCCACGACCCTCAGAGCAGGGCGTAGTGTTGGCTGACTCATCCCACTGTCACCATAGATCACTCCCGTTCAATCTCGCGACCTATATACTACCTAGTTCAGGAGATAGATATCTTGCTCTTGGTGAGAAAGCTAGCTACCCTGCTGTGAGCCACTATCACCCATGCTGGTAGGGTGGTATACAAGGGATACATTTACTTATGGGATATCATATAATGATCCCCCTATACGTTGTGCTATAGGCAATTTATGAATTGCCCCAAAATGATACAACGCAGCTTCGTGCCCACGCACATATGCATTGAACTGTATTTGCGACACGAAAACCCCAAGCTAGATTCTTTGTTGATAAATGCTCGCCTTCAGGGGACACTGGCTCCAGTTCCCCAATTTCATCGGCGAAATAGGAAGAGTTACGGAAAAGATCTTGCATTGGAGTGACCCACATGTGTGTATTGCAGATCGATGTGCCACCACTGTTAGTGTTGGGTTGTCGGCCCATAAGGGAAGAAACTATGTCGAGTTTGGTTACCAGATTATGTAATTGCAACAAATCGACAGTAGGAAAGAACGTGTCCGAAAAGGACACTTGTAGACAGGAAACAAACCGCGACTTGTTCCTAAACCTTCTGAAAGCGCTCGATCGTCAAAGAGAACTGTAGAATGGATCAATTTGCAGCCATTGAGGCTGCCCATCGCACCTATAATGGCATCAGAAACCATTTTTCAACCAACTAAAATCAGCCCAACTTTGACTGGTTTTTGTCTTCGAAAACACTTAGAAATTTTATAGCACTCTCAGGCAGTTTTTCTGAGCCCCTGCTTCGACATAAGAATTGACGACGTGTGGGGGTGGGAGGACTCTCAGCTTGACGTCAAGTTGACGCTAAGCCTACCAAAATCGACATAGCGCCTTCCTCAGCAATCAAAAAATCACCAAAAAACCACGTCTCGACGGCTTTTTTCAATGATATCATGATTTCTTTGATTTAAATGGCAAATTTGTCACACCTGGGTATCGAACACTGGCATTTAATTATCCCATTTTCTGTCAATATTTACTTTCTACAGATAAATTGTTATCAAATAGTATTGCATTCTCTGCGGAAGTTTGCTAAATCCATAAAATGCATCCCTGCAAACAAAATTACTGAATTTGGAACAAACAACACTAATATGATACCAACACGTCTTCTTGGCAAGCAAGATTGAAATTTGCACCAAACGAAATCAACTAAGAGGAAAATGACAAAAGGGGACCCTCTGTGAGGTGTTTTGACAAAACGGGTCCTTGTGACAAAAAGGGGGTCTTCTGCGGGGTACTCTGACCGCCACCTGCACATTAGATGTGTTGCCAGACCGGCGCTCATTGGCAACCCGTTCCTACTAGGAGCAAACCCTGCAGAGGACTCCCTTTTGTCAAACGCCCCCCGGGGGGGCCCGCAAATGACCCCCTTTCGTCAATTTCTCTCATGGGCGTGTCGTAGGTGTTTGTGGGGGGTCTTCGCGATGACATTTAAATAGCACCCCCCGCCCTTGGTGCATCAGTTAAATCCACAAAAATATGCGAATCATTATGAGCAGTGACAAGGTTGTGTTGCCGCTTCCAAATCCATTAAAAACAACTTTTGGGGGCCAAATTTGATGGCATGTAAGTCTGAATATTTTATTATTTCAAACTCGTTAGCTTCTCATGGCGTTTAGTTCACTTTGGGCATTTCAAAAACATGCATGATCACCTGCGCGGCCCAAAAGAGTGAGTGTTTCATGATTTTCTGAGCCTTGATTCAAAAAGACGTTGACTCGCACTGAATCTGTATGCATGGAGAAAAATGGCTGCATATTATCTTGAGATCACAACACAGTATTTTGTGTCTTTTTGGTGAGTTTCCTGCCATAATTGATGACTGAGACGCACTGATAGCTCATCACATGTGTCATGGGGTCATAGAATTGTTTGACAACGATTGCGATTTGTGGTTGGTGGCTTGTGTTCGATGGGCAAGGCCTTTGATGACTATTGTAATGCAATGAGGTGCATACAGCGTATTTTTCATTGGCAAGGTCGGACTTGTTAGGACATGACATGTCCAAAAATGGCAGCCTGGTAGTTGTTTGGATTGTGGTATTTCACAACCCAGTTGCGAAAACTGTCAGTATGGCATGGTTTCTGCGTCCAAGTGTCATTTCCCCAAATAGGTGTTGCCAATGACTTCACTCTCCAGAAGTACTCTTACCAAATCAAAGTGCTGCAAGTGTCCTTCATCTCCCAAAGCTTGTGTGTTGTAGATTTCAGCGCTCAGAAAGCCCGCAGAGACAAAAGAACGCTCATACCACAAGAATCACTTCAGAACATTCAAAGCTGTGGGCAGCGTCTGAGATTGTGATTGTATGCACCACAGCGCCGACATTGATGCCGACAGTGAAGGCATTGCCGGTCAGCATTAGCACCGTGCTAATTGCGACATCCGTGACGGATGTCGCAAATATTTTCACAGATCGTCAACAGCCAACCCCGAATCCCACACAAGCGTCCCGCGCAAAACGTTCTGACAGATTGTCGAAAGCCATCCCCAGATCCCGCATAGCTGCTCCAGCCAGCTCGGCTCGCTCACTCACAATCACACTACTTGCCTGCATATCCGTGCTTTTCTTTGGCACGAGCGCACTAGGGGTCGCCGAGAGAGGCCCCGTCATGGCAAAAGTCCCTGAGCCATCAGATCGATTACCAAACCGCTCTGGGCTTTTACGGCTTACTTGAGCCTTCACCGCTCGCTTTGCTGTGCCACACTAGGAAAAAAGGGCCAAATAACACGTGTTCAAACATGTACAAAGTTTACGGGTTTGTGTTATTTTTGTGTTCCCAGCGTGCAGAACTTTGATGAAATGTGTTTTATATGTGCTCGCAAAAGTGTTATTTGGCCCTTTTTTTCCTAGTGCCATGGCTGCGCTCTCCATTGCCGCTTGGTCTCCACCGCAGCTCCGATGGATGCCGTTCCCTCCCGCAGCTCCGATCGCTTCGTGCTCTCTCCAGCAGCTCGGATCGCTGCTTGGACTCCCCGGCAGCTAGGATCGCCGCGACTCCTCTTCACACCCCGATCGCAGTGGCGCCCTCCCAAAGGGGTCGCCCCAAGTAGGGCCGTGGTCCGGTCAGGCGCCGTCTGGCAACGCGCGCCTAATGTACAGGTGGCGGTCAGAGGATCTCTTTTTGTCAAATGCAACCCCTTTTTGCCACAGATGACACACTTTTGTCAAGATATCTCACAGAGGAACACATTTTTGTCGTTTTCACCTAATTGAGACACTGTATAGTAAATGAACTGCTGCGGAGGTTAGGTCAAGGTCCCAAGTAACATATTGCCTGGGAATTGGGTTCAGAATTTTGAATATTAGTATATCAGAATTTGTACTTTATTTTTGAAGTTTCCTCAGCTTGAGTGTATTTTAGTATTTCCAGTGCAGGAATTAAGGTTTGCATATTGAACTATGTACCACAGACAATTGAATCCGATGTCATATTGCAGCAAACAGAAATAATTTTGTTTCTGGATCCAGTGTTAGTTCTTCTGAAATCCAGTGCAATATCAAAAGGAGCAACGGAGAAGCGACCACTTTGAGCGTTAGGCGAAAGGCAAATTTGATCATTTTCGACCCCAAATGCCGAGTTTTACTAGGTCACCTAGCCACCGTGGTTAAAACCGCGATCAGGTGCCCGAATATCGGACAAGTACGCGCGCCACCGTACAAGCGGTTCCACAAGAAATCGTTTGTTCGTGGTTGGCCACAGCAGCGCGAGAGCGGAGTCAGGCCCCGGGACACCCGTGCGATGGGTTTCCTGCGCCTTGCGGGTCGCCGTGACTGTGATATGACAGCGCTCCGGCAACATGCGCCATCAGTTAACACTTTCGTTACCTTGGGACAAATGCATCCCCAGCCCCCCCAACCCCCAAACAACAGCAGAAAACGTCCTGTTCGCGATGCCAACTGCGATGCCATTTGACACAAATTGATGCCATCACAGCCGCTTGTATGCCATCGCATTCATTGTGGCGGATAAATTTGTGTCAAAATGGCATCGCAAACAGGACGTTTTCTACCAGTGCACCCGTTCCTGAGTTGTCCGTCCGTGGAGGCAGGCGCGCGCATCCAGCCCCAATCTTCGTGGAGGTGATCTTCAGTTGCTATGCAGCGCAGCCTGGCCTTTGGCCATGCGATTCCCCGCGTGCGTCTTGAATTGCAAGTCCGCATCAAGCGCTTTGGCGGCAAACAGGTTTCCCGCTGGGCACCGCGCAAAGTTTTTGTCCTGCCCTGCTCTGCATCTCCCAAAAACTGTGGAAAACGATCCAAATGCCCTTTCTCGGCAGTTGTTCACCGTCCAAGATTGATCCCTCGTGTCCATGGAGGGGAACGCGCCGCAGTAAAAGTTGGGGAGGATCCCACGATGGGCAGCCAGAATAGGTTTCCTGTCGCAAAGCACCTCACTCCCGCTCAGCAGGCCTTGAGAATGGCTGACAATACACTTCCTTCTGGTCAGGCCGCGACAGGGATCGATTGTCTTCACCGCCCAGCCGTCTAGCCTCGCGCCGGTCCTGCACAGTATATGAGGGTTTGAGAGAAGATCTCGAAATCTGGGATCGCCCCGCACCCTACATTCGCGTCAACATCTAATTTATGGGAATGCTTTTAGATGGACTGGGCTCATGGAGAGAGCGTCGCTAACTTTCATCGCCAAGTTGGCCTTGGTCGTAAGGTGGTGGGAGGGTGAGCCTTGCAATAGGCAGGGTGGCACTAGTGCCAGTACTGGCAGCCATCTTGGGGCGTTCCCATTCACAAAGCCGTGGCGGGCTCGAGAGGTGAGCATCGCCCCACTCACAAGGGCGCTCCGTTTTCGATCCGCTGGTCAGAGCGCTTGAGAGAACAGCGCTCCCTCCCAACCAGCACCCTCTACGGGAAGACAATGAGACGCCAGATATCACGCGTGACATTCCTGTAACGCTGCTTGGGAGCAGGCTTGGTTTTTACGCCGTAAAAACTGACCGTATTTACGTTTTTACGCGTAAAAACGTAAAAGTAAAAACGTAAAACGTAAACGTAAAAACCAAGCCTGCTTGGGAGGGCATTGCAGAGCGAGAACTTAGACTCTAGACACCACATTTGGACCACGGCACGTAGGTAACATGGCCATTCTGCAGATTTCGCACAGCTGTGCTCAAATTTCAAGTCAATCAGATGGAAACTCGCTACGGGACGCTGGCTTAAAATTTTGGGTGTCGACTTTGGGGGACAGGACAAGAGGGGGTGGACAACCCAAATACGGTGATTTGTTCATGGAACTAACCAGGTAAAAGACCGTTGATACAAAGTACCTATAAATCCTCAATGCTTAATATATTGATTTGAAATTTGGCAGTATGCCCTAAACTTGCAAGCACAGCTTTGGGTGAAATTTGGACTAAATTTCAATAAAAAGTAGTCCATGTTACGGAGAAACAATGCCCCCACATCATACAACTTTAAAACTGTGCATATGAGCTTGGAGTATGCGCTGAAATAACCAAGTCAATCCGACAGGAATTGCGAATTTGGCATGAGTTTGTAGCAAGGGTACTTTGCCTAATAAATCTGGAATTTTCGCTTAACAGTTGGCGAAGCTTACCTTTCGCCCGACGATCAAAGGGGTCGGGTCTCACTTGTTCTTCTTCTTGAAAAGGTGGAAGGTAAGGGATTTTGGACCCAACCCTTCCGATTATGACGTCCTTTTGCAATTTAAGGGCGTTTCTGTGACGATTTTCTTTGGAATAGACGACATTCAGTATGGGACAGATGAAGTTTAACGTACGGGCTAAAA